>ML286930.1:5343-68330 GCA_005239495.1 Nicotiana undulata | reverse complement strand
ATTATTATTATTATTATTATTATTATTATTTCTCTGCTGTGAAACAATTGAAGGGATTTTTTTGGAAGGCTTAGTAAAGTTTTGAGAGTTACTAGTGTGGGAAGTTTTACGTTATTTATGTTTATCACGTCTTTATTTTTCGCACACTTAAAGTTTTCGTTATCTTTATTAAGAAATGCTTACAGGATTTTGTTGAGAACTTGCTGAAAGTGACGAACTACCATTTCGCTCGATTTTAAATGTTTTAAAAATTGCTATTGCAAGTTATACGTTGGCTGGCCTAGCGGGTTCAACGTTAGGCGCGGTCACGGCCCAAAGGGTGGGAATTTGGGTCGTGACAGGAAGCGTAAATGAGCATTCATAGGTTGGGGAATGGAGATTATAGTTAATAGATTTTTATTTTTTACTTTTTAAATATTTAATAGTTAATTAATTTGAATTTAATTAATTTTGACCCACGGGCCGGTCCATGCCCAGGCTCGATCAAACCTCAAGGGCCAGTGGGATGACTTGAGCCGGACTTATAAGCTTCAATTTTGAATGAGCTCAAAAAATCCTAGCTCAACCCTACGCAAATAGCAGGCTGATTTAAGCTGTCCTCACGGGTCAAACTCATTTTGACGGCTCTATTATGATACAAAACGTATGTGTAGTATATGATTTTTTTTCTTTTGTTTTGGTCAAGAACGTAAACAAGGTAAGGAGATACGTTCGGAAGAAAATAGAATTATATGAGATCTGCATTGAATATAATATGCATTCAAACTATGTTTCTCAAATTTTTTTGTGGTTGATACCGAATTAATCATTCATTTCTATTTCTCAATATTTGTTATATGTTGGACGGCTAATTAAGTTGATCACCAGCCGAAGTGCAGCAAAGCATTCAATTGATTGAGTTATTATACTTCAAGCATGTGCTCATGCCGATAACAACATTGGATAAGTATCTCAATGGAATTTCAACATTTGGATCTTACATATATTTGGAGATCTTAATTCATTCTCTCACTCAACATTTTTTCATTAATGACCCCCTTCCCCTCCCTCAAAACAGCTCCTCTTTCTATTTGCAAATCTAATTTTTTTCAATATTTTCCTGACATGTAATAGTGGTAATTACCTATCTTTATTAGTTTTTCCATTAACATATGGCGCCAGGTTACCTTTGTTACCGGGCTCTCCGATTTGAAGTAGTTAAATTGAAACCCACCCAAACCCCCGCTCCCAACCCTCTCACCCCCAATAAAAGAAAAAGAACAACGGATAACTGTCTAAGCTAAGTTAGTCAATTTGATAAAGCTGATGAATGAGAGTATTCATGTTACGTTGATGTCACCATAGGTGTTAATCAGGTAAGGTGCTTCTGGTCCAGGTAACGTATAGGAACAGGGGGATCTAGAGAATACAGATTCGGCCAACGAAGATTTATCTTATTGTCATGACTCTTGGAATTTTCACCCTCGGGACCGTAATATCGCTTAACATTTCACGTGCTAGACAAACCAACGTTAGATGTAGTGATTAATCATTTTTGACAAACTACAAATACGATGACAATAAAGAAACTGAATAGTTCGAATAAGGTAAATAAATTAATTGTGACGAAATCCAAATACAAAACCCTGGAATTGGTGTGACGAATACATGAGCGACTAAGATAATACAGATGATGGTCTGAAATAAACATAATTGTCTGAGTCAAATAAACAACTAAAAGTAATAGAAGGGGGCTTTAGAGTTGCGGACGCCGTGCAACTGTACCTCAAGTCTCCCCTGAATAGCTGAATCCGAGCAAGTTTACGGAACGCCGCTGGACTAACTCTGGTATCTACACAAGAAGCAGTGGCGGATCTACATCGTCATTTGTGGGTGCTTAAGCACCCATTACCTTTAATCATATATAGTAAATTTGCATAGGCAATTATAAAAATATGTAGATAAATATTGAGGAAGCACCTACAAATAATTTTTTTTTCCTCTTCTTTTGGAATTTTTATCGGCCAACACCCATAACTTTAAAATCCTGAATCCACCAGTGACAAGAAATGAAGAGTGTAGTATGAGTACAACCTACCCCATGTACTCTGTAAGTGTCGAGCCTAACCTCGACGAAGAAGTGACGAGGCTAAGGCGAGTCACTTACATTAACTTGTACACAGTAGAAATAATAATAACAGAAAATACAGGAAAAAATTAAAGTAGGTAATTCATATCACCGACCTCAACCCCAACTAACAAAGACTCCAGAGTGACAAGTCATATAGCTCATCTCAACAACCGAGGTCAATCCAACAATCACAACAAATATACTTTTTATCAACATGTTGCGGCGTGCAACCCGATCCTATAATATAAACTTTAAACAATTCGTTGCGGCGCGCAACCTGATCCTGCAATATAATCATCTGTAACATCATAGTCCGTCCTTATTCCGCCTTTCCAATTCATTTCCTTTCAATTTCCTTTGCGGCATGCAACTCGCCCCCAAAATATGTTCAGTTAACCATAATAACTCAATAATCGAGATTTACGAGAAATCATACGTCAAGAGAGCAAATGTATGAGCAATAGGGAATAACATGATAACCGAAGAGACTCAGACTGCTAAGATATTTTGGATTTACCAACTTAACGGTATCTAGCATTTAAGAATGCATTCAAATGAAACTACATCAATGAAGACCACAATTAATATGAAACTACCCGACAAAGAAGGCATAAGACATTTTAGATATGTAAGGGAAGCAAATAGAGACAAGTAGTAAATAAACATGGAATTATGAAGGGGATAGACAATTTCATACAAGAAATGCTAAGTGGAAAGTACCAATTATGGCATGGAAATCAAATAGGCATGTAGCAATTAAGGCATGAAACAAGATATACTGCGAAGCAATGGAAGTAGGGAAGCAAGTAATGTAACGACACATATATACTCGTTACCTCGCATATACGCCGTTCCACACATAATTCACATAACATGTAATCCAAGGGTCCTTAATTCTCTCAAATTAAGGTTAGACCCAACACTAATATCACTCCGCAATCAACTCAAAGCTCAACCACGACCTTGACTTTTGAACAAGCTTCCAAACCAATCAAATCTAGAAAATTATTGGCCAAACAGTTCAAAATAATCTTTAGGAACAACCCACGAAGAAAAAGGATCAATTTAGACCATCTTTGAAAAAGTCAATAAAAGTCAACCTCGGGCTCGCTTGGTCAAAATCGAAATTCGGACCAAAATCCGAATACCCATTCACCCTCGAGTCCGGTTATATAATTTATTTTGAAATATGACCTCAATTCGAGGTCTAAATACCAAATTAACAAAAATCTCTAATTCTACCCAAATCCCTAATTTCTACCATGAAAATCCAAGATTTGAATTTGAAATCTTATGAAATGTAGTGGGTAATTCAAAAGAAGTAGATTAAAGTCACTTAACAATGAATTTAGGAAGAAAATTTCTTGGAAATATCGTCTCTAGGGAGTTTAGGGTTGAGAGTTTGAAAGAAATGAGCTAAATCTCATTTTCCCCTATTTTACCCGGCTGCAATTATCGCAATTGCAACACATAGTTCGCAATTGCGATGATCGCAAAAGAGATCAACTCTCCGCAACAGCGAAAAAGTCACTAAGGCCACCTTCATCGTAAATGCGACAATTCTATTGCAAATGCGAACCAAGGCTATACGGATACGCAAACAATTGACTCGAAAATGCGAGTCTGCCTCAGTCTTCCTTTAGACGCAAATGCGACTCAAATGTTCGCAAATGCGAACCTGCCCCCCTTCGCATCTGCGAACTTCACTTTTCAAAAAAGAAGCTGACCTAGCCCCCACCAACTTCGCATATGCGAGCCTAACCTCGTATTTGTGAACAGGTCCTCGCAAATGCGAGATCTGCAGACCCGATGCACCAACACTCTTCTGAGTTCAAAAATCACTCTGTAGCCTATCCGAAACTCACCCGAGCCCATCGGTCTCCAAACCAAACATGAACACAAGTGTAATAACATAATATGAACTTGTTTGAGTGATCAAAATACCACAATAACACCTAGAACTACAAATCGGACACCAAAATGAATGAAATTTTCAAAGAAACTTAACTTTCAATTTTTCAACTGGACGTCCGAATCACGTCAAATCAACTCTGTTTTGCGCCAATTTTTTTTAGATAAGTCAAAAAATACTGAAATGAACCTACACCAAGTTTCGTAACAGTAATCCGAACCGTGTAGCAACAAAGTCAACCTACGGTCAAACTTAGGAATTCTTTCAACCTTTTAACTTCTAGTTTTCAACAAATTATGTTAAATCAAACTTGGGACTAACGAATTTGATTCCGAGCATATTCCCAAGTCCTAAATCATGATACGGGCCCACCAGGATTGTCAAAATACTGATCCGAGTCCGTTTACACAAAAGGTTGACCGTAGTCAACTCAAATGAGTTTTTAAGGCTAAATTTCACTTTTCAAAGATTTTCACATGATATAATTTTGGAAAAAGACACGGGTTGTGCACGCAAATCAAGGAAGGCTAAATGGATCTATTCGAGGTCTCGAAGCAAAAAAATAAAAGTTAAAACTATAGATGACCTACTGGATCATCAAATTCTCCACATCTAAAACAAACGTTCGTCCATGAACGGACATATCTACTCTACATGGACTGGTGAAAAGGTGTGGATATCTACTCTATATGTCTGACTCAGTTGACCTCTCTGTTGCACTCAAACTGAAGGATAACTCTTAGACCTCAACTGTCAGACCTGCCGAGCTAGAATAACCACCGACTCCTCCTCCTAAGTCAGGTCCTTGTCCAATTGGACTGAGCTGAAATCTAACACCGGATACTTCCGGAGAATGGACACATGGAACACCGGATGAACTACTGATAAACTAGGTGGAAATGCGAGCCTGTAAGCCACCTCACCCACTCTCTCAAGAATCTCAAATGGTTTGATATACCTAGTGCTCAACATTCCCTTCTTTCCGAACCTCATCACACCCTTCATGGGTGAAACCCGGAGCAATACTCTCTCTCAAACCATGAATGCAACATCACGAACTCTATGGTCGGCATAAATCTTCTACCTAGACTGAGCTGAACGAAGTCGATCCTGAATAATCTTGACTTTATCCAAGGAATCCTGAACTAAATCGATACCCAACATTTGAGCCTCTCGCAGCTCGAACCATCCAACAGGCAAACGACACTGCCTCCTATTTAATGCCTTATGGAGGGCCCTATGAATGTTTGACTGGTTGCTATTATTGTAAGCAAACTCTACAAGCGGTAAGAACTGATTATAGAACCCTCTGTTGTTTTAGACTTCAATACTACACAATATTATAAGTTAATTGTGCAGTACCCAATTTTCGAGTGCTATCTAATAAGAAGAACCTGGTTCTTCTTAATCTACTACTTACTACTTTTTGCAGAATAATTAAGCAGTAATAGTAAAGACACAGGGATTTTTACGTGGAAAACACCTGACTCAAAAGGTAAAAAAACCACGACCTACTCCTCAGTAGGATTTGCTCAAACTCTTCACTAAACACTGAGCCAAAACGGACTTACAAAATAAACTCTTTTGTAATCCTAGGACTAACTCTAATCCTCTTTGTATCAACTAGCCTCTAGCTAATTTCTACAGAATTCAAGCTAACTCTAACTTGATCAATTTGTACCTATTACAATTTGCTTCTAATAAAGCTGATAAGATACAATATTTAAACTCCTACTAAAATCAACTAGACTCGATATACAGACAATGAAACTATTCCTTCTAGTTGAACTGTAGCCTTTGTATCGCACAACAATTCTGCTTGCAAAATCGCTGGAACTTTTGCTTCAGAACTTGATTCACTTTTGTACTTGTGCGTCCCCCTTTCAGCAGTAATACTTGGATTATTTATAGAGGCCGTTTGTTGAGTTCATGATACAATTCTGATCCAACTTTTCCTTGGTAGACAAGTTTGATTGTAACTCAACTTCCTTCCTCAATTCCTGTCCTAGCTGAAATCAACTTCTGTCTTTTCTATCAATTTGCAACCTTTTCGTATTAGGATACATTATCTTAGTTCTTTGATATTTAGCAAACTCTAATATCTCCTAGATTTGTACGATTTGCGATCCAACTGCTTTATATAGAAGTGTGAGCTATGATGGACCTGGTTCAACTGGACACATGTTGTCAATCTTCAAAACCCATTCAGTGATATGGGCCAACAAATTCCCCCTTTTTGATGATGACAAACTCTGTGCATTTGTCTTGTATACACATCCAACACTTGTATTTTTGTGAGCATTAATCATCAAGAACCAGGTTCATTAGGTTATAAATATCACTTCAAATTTTTTTTCCAAAAAATGAAACAATAACTGGAGCACATCTTCCCCCTTTTGGCATCATCTAAAAGTTGCAAAGTGATACTTACCAGTAATTAATTCTTACTCATAGCCAATTTAGGCAACTACAGGCGCACCATGATTAATCAACACAAGAAACCAAAAATGTAAGCTAAATCATAAATAGAGACATTTACAAAACACCAAGCTTTCATTTACTTAACATGGTTGATCAAAACCAAAACAGATTAAAACAAAGACAATCAAAACATGAGTACGACAGAATAAAAACTGAAACAAACAACTAAATACAGTCCTGAACTGGGCACTTGATAGGATAAGAGGGGGTAGTTCTGGAAATTCCTAAGTTTGGGGTGGTGCAGACGAGGCAGGACTCTTGGTTTGGAGAAGAGACAACATTTGGTGTAGGACACCCTCATTTTTTCTCCTTCTCCTTGGCTAATTTAGCTTTGAGAGCATCACGCTCACCTTTTACCTCAACTAAGCGAGTCTTCAAGCGAAGGATCTCCATATCCTTTTGCTCACTTTCTTGCACCAAAGTACGGACTTTGCTGTTAACCGGTTGCTTCCGAGATGAACCAGGTTCATCTGCCGAGGCACTGACAGTGTAATCACATGACAACAAAGTGTCCTTCCCAAAGAAATCCTTAGCAGTAGCCATTTCAGCCTTCTTTACGGGAACTCCAAAATGACCCAAAACTGCAGTAAGTATAAATCCATAAGGAATCGCATGGGCCTTGGTGCCATTTACCACCCTGTCCAAGAGCTGAATGATCAGAGATGGCCAATTGATTTGCTTGCCTCTATATAGGCACTCCATGAGCGTTAGATCCATATAGTTTGCAATGTGCCTTCTCTCTTGTCTCGGCAGCAGAAATTTAATCACAAACTCAAAGAGCAACTTGTGTTCAGGCTTCATCTCGCTTTTGTACACTGCCGTTGGCCCAAGCTCTTCTTTATTGTCACAAAAGAATCTGGTGATATTAAGTGCTGAGGCCATTCCATCCAAGCAAGGCCATCTCTGCCTTGTATAATCATCATATCCCTCAGATGGAATGTCAAGAATGACTCCCAGTTCTTGTGCGTCAAAAGAGACTTCAACTCCCCTGACCAATGATGTAACCCTTCTTCCAATCACAGTTGCATTCCCCATGAATTCCACTACTTCATTTCTGACTAGCCTACCCTCCAAGCGAAGGACCATGTCCTTCCAGCCTTGAACTGCCAGAAAATCCACTAAGTACCTCATGCCCGGCTCCTCCAAGTCTTTCAGCAATTTTCCCTTCAAAATGTGTCGCTTGTCAAACATGGAAACTCTGTCCATCAACACTTCTCCAACCTCCTTCTCATCATCTCTACTCCAATCAGGATCATTATCTTTCTCAACAATCTGAACTTTCTTCTTCGACTTTACCTTGGACCGTGTCCTTGTAGATGTACCCACAATGGTAGCAGTCATAGTTGCTGACTTCTTTGAGGAAGTCTTAGTCAATTTTACTTTGGGTGTCTTGACCACCACTGGAGTAACCTCTTCATTCTGTTGGACCAGGTCCAACATCTCATCAACAACAATAGCCTCAGCAGGCTCCCTTACTTTCGCTTTCCCTTTCTCAGCTCTCTTTCTTTTGCTCTCTTGAAGAGCTTTTTCCATCTTTTCCTCTTCTTCACGAACATTATTTCTTGTAGCTCGTACCCTTGTAACAAGTACATCAACAGACTCATCAGTTTTCCTCTTCTTTGAGGCCTTAGACTTGATGGACTTAAGAGTCCTCCTCTTCTTGGGGTTGTGTGAGTCCCCCAGTTTCTAAAGTCTCTCAGCCAAGGTTTCTTCCCCAGAAGAAACACGATCATCTATTTCCTTCATAAGTTGTTCTAATCCAGCAGTAGGATCCTCCATTTCATTAGTTCCCCCTAAAACTACGACATCATCTTCAAGATTATCAGGAATGGGGCCACAAATACTGAGTATGGAACCATCCTTCCCAGAACCCCTCACACCTGCATCTCCCTCATTCACACTAATTTTCTCAGTTTTTCTTGTCCTTCTTGGCACTTTCACATCCACCACAGACCCAACCAGCACAAATCTAGTTTCAGAATTTAACATAGAGGTAACATCAGTATTACCTTTCTCAGCACTTGACGAACCAAGTGCATCGTCCTCTTGTGAATATTTAAATGATTCACTGGATGAATAAGGTTTGGGTTCTTCTTCAGACTGTAAAAAATCTTCCATGAACTTTTCTCGTGACCCTGAAGCCATAGATTTTCGTGCAAGAACCTTGACAAGACGGGGTTTTGGGGCTGGAATAGGGTTTGGTGTGGGTCTAAGAGCCTCATGGTATTCAGGGGTTTCAAGTGTCTCAGATGATTCAGAACTATATACCGGTGGGTAATTAGACTCATATACTCCTTCATCATAGTCACGATTTTGAGAATCAGATGAAGCAGACAACATTTTAATTTTTGAGAGAAAAAGAAGAAAGGGAAAAGACAGTGAAGATTTGAGTGTTGAATGACTTGAACAGGGTTCGTCTATAGCTTTATTCACTATGGGTAATGATGGCCTATTTATAACTTGTGGCTGGGGTAATCGTAACGGACGAGAATTAACACAAGTAGGATACTAATCCATTAAGGACTGTCAGTGATCTGACATTGATTAGACCATTTCTTTCCCCCTAAAACTAGGCTAATTTAATGAGACAGAACTTCTTGAAACTGGTTCATTTTGGGTAAGTACAAGAATTTGAACTGAACCATAAAAGAATAGAGTCCTACTCATGTATGACTGTACTTGAATTAATACATGTATGGAGCTGAAAACGTACCTTGTCAGTCATGTAAACCAGCATGGATGAACCAGGTTAATCCTAAAAGAAACTTCATTTGACCTCAATTCACAAATAGAGAAACATCATTAGCAACCAGGGAATCATATTAATATATGGCAGAAGTATGACAACAAAGACATAGTGCTGAGCAATGATTAATCTGTTTAAGTACCCTAATTAAATTTTTTAGCCATAAAACTTTCTCCCTTTTTTTAATAGGTGATCTTAATCATTCTTAATTCAAGCCTGTTTCTCTCATAATGCTCCCTACTTAATGCTTTGGTAAATATATCAGCAATTTGATGATCAGTGGCACATAATTCAATTGAGATCATCCCCTTCTCATAATTATCCCTCAAGAAATGGTGCCTAACATCTATGTGCTTAGTTCTCTTGTGATGAACCAGGTTCTTAGTCATACTAATAGCACTAATGTTATCATAGTAAATAGGAATGCATCCCAAATCTATGCCAAAGTCCAGAAGTTGTTGCTTAATCCACAGCAACTAAGCACAACAAGAGGCTGCAGCCACATATTCAGCCTCAGCAGTAGACAAGGCTACTAAATTTTGTTTCTTGGTAGCCCAAGATACAAGGCAGGAGCCCAAAAAGTGAGCCATACCTGAAGTACTTTTTCTGTCAACCAGGAAACCTGCATAATCAGCATCAGCATATCCTACAAGGTCAAAATTTCTACCTTTAGGATACCAAAGACACAAATCAGTAGTGCCCTTCAAATATCTCAAGATTCTCTTCACTGCAGTGAGATGGGACTTCTTTGGATTGGCTTGAAACCTAGCACACAGTCCCACACTGAACACGATATCAGGTCTACTTGCAGTAAGATATAGTAAATATCCAATCATCCCTCTATACGTCTTTTGATCAACAGATGAACCAGGTTCATCCACATCTAATTTTGTAGCTGTGGCTATTGGGGTATCTATATCCTTTGAATCTTCCATTTTGAACTTCTTGAGGAGTTCTCTTACATACTTTTGCTGATGAATAATTGTTCCATGCGGAGTATTTTTGATTTGCAGACCTAAGAAAAAGGTTAGCTCACCCATCATACTCATTTAAAACTCACTCCCCATTAGTGTAGCAAATTCCTTGCTGAGCTTCTCAGTTGTTTCCCCAAATATGATATCATCAACATAAATTTTTACAATCAGAAGATCTTTTCCCTTTTCCTTTAAGAACAAAGTACTGTCTATTTTGCCTCGTTTGTACCCATGTTCCAGCAGGAATTTTGACAATCTCTCGTACCAAGCTCTAGGTGCTTGCTTGAGACCATAGAGAGCCTTGTCAAGTTTATATACATGATCAGGTGATTCTTTGCTTTCAAAACCAGGAGGCTGTTTTACAAATACCTCTTCCTTCAAATAGCCATTGAGAAAGGCACTCTTTACATCCATCTGATGCAAAGTGAATTCCATGTGTGCAGCAAATGCTATAAGAAGTCTGATTGCCTCCAATCTTGCCACAGGAGCAAAGGTCTCATCATAATCAATTCCCTCTTCTTGGCTGTATCCTTGAACAACCAGTCTTGCCTTGTTTCTAGTAACAGTTCCGTCCTCAACGAGTTTATTCTTCAAGACCCACTTGGTGCCAATTATTGATCTGTCCAGTGGTCTGGGTACCAAGTTCCATACATGAATTCTTTCAAATTGATTCATCTCCTCTTGCATAGTAGTTACCCAGTCAACATCTTTCAGGGCTTCAACAATGTTCTTTGGTTCAATCATGGATAGGAATGCATCAAACGCACACAGATTTTTCAAGGAGGATCTAGTTTTGATTCCAGATCTCAGGTCTGTTATGATGTTCTCAAGAGGGTGAGAACTCTGATATCTGTGTGGTTTGAGAGCCAGTTGTTCACTTCTGGATTGTTCCAAGTTGTCTTGTTGCAGTGGAACAGGATCAGGACCAGTATTTTCATGAGAGATTCCCCCTGTCAAGTTGCGTGGGGTTGTTGGACCTGTTCCATCACCTGTTCCATCTCCCATGGGTGCTTCAATGTAGTCATTGCTCCTCACCAGTCCAAGCTCCTCATCTTCTGGTTCCTGTCTCTCAGATAAAGTGTTAGTTTCATCAAAGACAACATGTACACTTTCTTCTACACACATGGTTCTTTTATTGTATTTTTTATAAGCCTTGCTATGTGTAAAATATCCCAAAAATACTCCCTCATCACTTCTGGGATCAAATTTTCCTAAAGAATCTTTGCCATTATTATGCACATAACACTTGCATCCAAAAGCCCTAAGATGGGATATGTTGGGCTTTCTCCCTTTAAGTAATTCATAGGGAGTTTTCTCTACCAGAGGTCTGGTCATGCATCTATTGATAATATAACATGCAGTGTTAATTGCTTCAGCCCAGAAGTTGTGAGGAAGTTTGCTTGATAGAAGCATGGTTCTTGCCATGTCTTCAAGGGTTCTGTTTTTGCTTTCAACAACCCCATTTTGCTGTGGGGTTCTAGGAGTAGAATTTTTTTTATTCACACCATGTTCATCACAGAACTCAGCAAACTTAGCATTCTCAAACTCAGTACCATGGTCAGATCTAATGGATACTAGTTGATATCTTAATTGATTCTCTTCTTGACAAATGAGGTGAACATTTCAAATGCTTCATCCTTAGATGCCAAGAACAAGCTCGAAGTGAACCTTGAGAAATCATCTACTAGTACCATAACATATCTCTTTCCACCTCTACTAAGAGTTCTCATTGGACCACAGAGATCCATATGAACCAGTTCCAACGACCTGGTGGTACTGACCATTTTCTTACTTTTGAAAGAAGACCTTACC
This sequence comes from Nicotiana undulata, assembly GCA_005239495.1. Taxonomy (NCBI): domain Eukaryota; kingdom Viridiplantae; phylum Streptophyta; class Magnoliopsida; order Solanales; family Solanaceae; genus Nicotiana; species Nicotiana undulata. The sequence continues at coordinate 56,295 of ML286930.1, read as the reverse complement.
TACTTCCCCCTTGCACATGCCTCACAAACCTTGTTTTCTTTGAACTTAATGTTAGGAAGCCCTACCACTAAGTCCTTAGAGACCAGTTTGTTTAGTTGAGTTAGACTTGCATGACCAAGTCTTTTGTGCCACATGAGGGGATCACTGTCCAACACTCTAAGGCAAGTGAGTTCATTGTCAGACAATGTGGACAAGTCAATGACATATATATTGTTCATTCTTTTTCCATGCAAAACAACCTTGTCAGTAAGCAGGTTTATCACAAAACATTTTGTGGAAGTAAAAACGACAAGGTTACCTCTGTCACACAGTTGTGACACACTGATAAGGCTATATTTTAGGCCATCTATCAGATACATATGTTCAATTGAACGTGTGTCATCTTTACCTACCTTGTCGACCCCTATTGTTTGACCTTTCTTTCCGTTTCCAAAGGAGACATTTCCTCCTTTGAGGTTTTCAAGTGAAAGGAACCGTTCCTTGTTCCTTGTCATATGCTTAGAACAACCACTATCCAAAAACCAAAACTGGTTGCTTCCCTTCACTTGTACCTTCAAAAGAAATCAGGGGTTAGTTTTAATAACCCAAACTAGTTTGGATCCCTTTCCATGAGAGAATGGATGAATCAAATTTTTTCTAGCCCAATTTGGTGGCCAAGTTTTCCTTTTAATGAATCTCTCATTTTTCTGACTGGCCTTTTCCTTTGCAGAACATTCATATTTAAAGTGGCCAGTCTTCCCACAATGGGTGCAAATTTTATTTTCAGGGAGAGTGAGATACCTGATTTTAGGATCCCATTTAGGTAATTGGCTCCCAAAACCAAGCCCTCTACGGTTGCTACTATGATTCTCTTAGAGCCATATTAAAGTATCAAAAGACTTATTCGACTTACGTGTTCTATCAAGTTCATGTTTGACTTTGCCAAGTTCTTCTTTAAGAGACTTTATCTGCTCATATTTGGCATACATTTTATCTTTCAGTTTACCTAAGTCTTCTTCTAGCTTCACATGAGAGTGATCAACTACCTTTTTACTGGATCCCAGTCTTAACTTTAAATTTCTCAGATTTTAGTTCTAAAATCTCAGTTTCGAGTGGTTGAACCTGGTTCATCGAGACAGTGTTTTTCTTTTTAGATTCACTGAATCTTATTTCCAGGTCCATGCATTTTGCTCTCAGCATTGCACACTCTTTAGATAGTTGATATTTCTCTTTAGAGGTCTCCTCAGAATCATCAATGAAGTCAAGCAGCAACTCAGAGAGTTTCTCCTTAGATAGAAACTTTATTTTTGTTTTAAGATGTGAGATACTTACCTGAGGTTCTTCATAATTCTCCTCATCAGATTCCCATTTCCACGAGAGCTTGATCTTTTGTCTCATCATCTTCTGATTCTTCATCTGAACTTTCCCCCCAAGCAGCAACCATAGCCTTTGTAGTAGTTTTCTTGGGCTGGACCAGTTCCTTCTTCCTGTTCTTTCTTTCATATCTCTCCTTCCTCCACTCTACTTCCCACTGGGGGCAATTGTTGATGAGATGATCAATTTTCCACACTTGTATCATCCCTCATTAGCTGGCCTTTCAGGAGCCTTTGCCTTGTTGAGGTTTCCTCCTCTAGAGATGCCTTTCTTCCTCATGAGAAAGTTTCTGAATTCTTTGGTGATCATGGCCATCTCATCGTCCTCCAGATCTGCTCCCTCTATGATCCTTAGTGCTAGACTTCTTTCTTTCTTTGGGGCATCCATTTTCATGGTCTGCCTTATGAGTTCATAAGCAGTAAGGTTGCCAATCAACTCATCTAGTCTAAGGGTTACCATATTTTTGGATTCCTGAATGGCAGTTATCTTGCTTTCCCAGGAGATAGGCAAAACCCTTGTCAGGATCTTCTCAACCTTGTCTTCTTCAAGGATAACTCTTCCAACAGACTTGAGCTCATTTGTCAAGGTTGTGAACCTTGTGTACATCTCCTGAATGGTTTCTCCTTCCTTCATAGTGACGTTTTCATACTGAGAGTATAACAATGTACCTCTAGACCTCTTCACTTGAGTTGTTCCTTCATGTGCCACTTGTAGAGTATCCCAGATTTCCTTGGTAGTGGTGCAACTTTGGATTCTGCTGTATTCATCTGGGCCTAGTCCACACACTAGCCACTTCTTGGCCTTGGCATTCTTCTCCCATTTCTTCAGATCCTCAACTGTGCAGTCAGCCCTAGTTTTAGGTACATCTACTCCTTCAGCAGTTTTCTTCATTGTTGCAAGCGGTCCATCAGTGACTATGTCCCAGAGTTCATAGTCCTCTCCAATAAGGTGATCCTTCATTCTATTCTTCCACCAAGAATAGTACTGGCCGTTGAAGAGTGGTGGCCTTGCAGTTGATTGACCTTCCCAGTTCCCAGGTGGTGCACTCATCTTGATCTTTTCCTAGGTGTTAGCCTCTTCAAGGATAACCTGCTCTGATACCAATTGATGTTTTAGACTTCAATACTACACAATATTATAAGTTAATTGTGCAGTACCCAATTTTCGAGTGCTGTCTAATAAGAAGAACCTGGTTCTTCTTAGTCTACTACTTACTACTATTTGCGGAATAATTAAGCAGTAATAGTAAAGACACAGAGATTTTTACGTGGAAAACACCTGGCTCAAAAGGTGAAAAAACCACGACCTACTCCTCAGTAGGATTTGCTCAAACTCTTCACTAAACTCTGAGCCAAAACGGACTTACAAAATAAACTCTTTTGTAATCCTAGGACTAACTCTAATCCTCTTTGTATCAACTAGCCTCTAGCTAATTTCTACAGAATTCAAGCTAACTCTAACTTGATCAATTTGTACCTATTACAATTTGCTTCTAATAAAGCTGATAAGATACAATATTTAAACTCCTACTACAATCAACTAGACTCGATATACAGACAATGAAAATGTTCCTTCTAGTTGAACTGTAGCCTTTGTATCGCACAACAATTCTGCTTGCAAAGCTTTGGAACGTTTGCTTCAGAACTTGGTTCACTTTTGTACTTATGCGTCCCCCTTTCAGCAGTAATACTTGGATTATTTATAGAGGCCGTTTGTTGAGTTCATGATACAATTCTGATCCAACTCTTCCTTGGTAGACAAGTTTGATTGTAACTCAACTTCCTTCCTTAATTCCTGTCCTAGCTGAAATCAATTTCTGTCTTTTCTATCAATTTGCATCCTTTTCGTACTAGGAGACATTCTCTTAGTTCTTTGATATTTAGAAAACTCTAATATCTCCTAGATTGGTAGGATTTGCGATCCAACTACTTTATATAGAAGTGTGTGCTATGATGGACCTGGTTCAACTGGACACATGTTGTCAATCTTCAAAACCCATTCAGTGATATGGGCCAACAAATGAAATCCATAACGCAAGCGCGAAACATATCCTCCAATGTCTAAATAGTGAGCTCAGACTGTCTGTCTGTCTAGGGGTGAAATGTTGTACTCAACTCAACCCACGTGCCTAACTCATGTTGTGCATCCCTCCTGAAGTGCGAGATTAACTACGTACCTCGATAAAAAATGATAGACACGGGCTTGCCGTGAATACGGAAGATCTCACGGATGTAGATCTCAGCTAACCGCTCTAAAGAATAGGTTACTACCACTGGAATGAAATGTGACAACTTGGTCAACTTGTTCACAATGGCCCAAACCACGTCGAACTTCTTCTGAGTTCGAGGGAGTTCAACAACAAAATCCATAGTGATAGGCTCCTACTTCAACTGAGGAATCTCTAGCCTCTGAAGCAAATCACCAGGCCTATGATGCTCGTACTTTACATGTTGACAATTTAGACACCGAGCTACATATGCAACTATAGTTTCTTCATCCTTCTCCACCAATAATGCTTCCGTAAGTCCTGACACATCTTGGCGGCGCCCGAATGAATAAAATACCGGGAACTGTGGGCCTCCTCAAGAATATACTCACTAATCCCATCCACATTGGGCACACAAATATGACCCTGCATCCGTAAAACTCCATCATCTCCAACAGTAACTTTCTTGGCACCACCATGTCGCATCGTGTCCTTAAGGACAAGCAAATGGGGATCATCATACTGACGCTCTCTGATGCGCTCATACAAGGAATACCGTGCAACTGTGCAAGATAGAACACGACTGGGATCTTAAACATCTAACCTCATGAACTGACTGGATAAAGCTTGGACATCTGCAGCAAGAGGTCTCTCTCCAACTGAAATATACGCAAGACTACCCATACTCACCTCCTTTCTACTCTAGGCATCGACCACCACATTGGCCTTCCCGATATGATATAAAATGATGATATCATAGTCTTTCAACAACTCCAAACACCTCATTTATATAAAATTTAGATCCTTTTGCTTGAAAAATTTCCGTAGACTCCGATGATCCGTAATACCTCACACGACACACCGTAAATATAATTCCTCCAAATCTTCAGGGCATGAACAATGGCTGCCAACTCTAAGTCATGAACTGTAACGACCCGATCGGTCATTTTGAGAATTTAAGCTCCGTTCGGTAGCATAAGGTCATGAACAACTTCACATTGTGTATATTGACATGCGTGCGTGATTGGATTCAGTTACCGGATAATCCAGAGTCGAATTGGGAGAAAAATTTCAATTTTTGAAGCTTAAGTGATAGAAGTTGATCGGAGGTTTGACTTTTGTGTAAACGGACTCGATATGAGTTTTAGGCGATGTCAACAGCTTCGTATGATGATTTTGGACTTAGGAAAGCGTCTGAAATTGGTTTTGGAGGTCCGTAGAGTAATTTGAGGTAATTTGGCGAAAGTTGGAAAATGGGGAAGTTTGACCACAATTGACTTTTTGGGATATCGGGGTCAAAATGTGATTACGAGAGTTGGAACAACACCGGGATGTAATTTGGGACTTGTCTGCAAAATTTCAGGTCATTCGGACGTGGTTTGGGTGGTTTCGGCATCGTTGGTGAATTTTAAAAGTTTAGAAATTCTTAGGCTTGAATCCGAGATTTGATTTGGTGTTTTGATGTTGTTCTGGGTGTTCAAAAGGTTCGACTAAGTTCATGTATTGGTATGTGACCTATTGGTGTAATTGGTTGAGGTTCCGAGGGGCTCGGGGTGGTTTAGGATGGTTAACGGGAAGTTTGAAGTTTGGAAATGCAGCTGGTGCTGCTGTTCTGGTGTGACCGCACCTGCGCATAGGGAACCCCAGGTGCGAGCTTCGCAGGTGAAGAAATGGTCACGCAGGTGCAAGAATAAGCGGACTGGGCAGCCTCCGTAGGTGCGGAACATTGGGGCGGTGGTACGGTCCCCGCATAAGCGGTCTTTGGGGCGCAGGTACGAGGAGGAGCGCAGGTGCAGTTGGACTCAAGCACCTGCGGTTGCGCAGATGCGGTTAAGTGGTCGCAGGTGCAGAAGCCCTGGGCAGGTTCTTATAAACGAGGGTTAGCCATTTTTCTTCACATTTTGAACTTTGGACTTCGGATTTGGGAGCGATTTTTGGGGATTTTCAAGCTAATCGAGTGGATAAGTGTTCTTCACCTAGAATTATATATATTCCATGATTTTATCCTTGTTTTACCATTCAGATTGTGTTTTGAGTTGAAGAAAATGTGGGTTTTGAAAGAAAACATCTTAAATGAAAAATCGTGATTTGAGGGATCAAATGGTATTAGAATTAGATCAATTTTGTATGGTTGAACTCGTATTGGAATGAGTATTCGGAATTTTTTAAAATTTTACGGGTTCCGAGGTGCGGGCCCGGAGGTCGACTTTTGGGTCGATTTTTATATTTTTGTAAAGATTGATACTTTATTATCCGGGAGAGTTTCTTATACGATTTATGTGTGTTTTGGAGTTGTTATAGTTGGATTTGAGCCTTCCAGAGGTCTTTTCACCCGAGAAGTCCATTTTTGAGTATCGGGTTGTCGTCTTCGAGGTAAGTATCTTGCCTAACCTTGTGTGGGGAAATTACTCCTTAGGATTTGAGTCTTCTATGTTGATTGTAGTCCGTGTATGCGAGGTGACGAGTGCGTACTTGGACTTATTTGCAAATAGGTTGGCCTTTTAGGATTTTTAGGTCCTTATATTTCCTGTATCAAGTTGTGACTGTTATGACCGAGTTTCTGGTTGCTAGTTTCATCTTTTCCGACTTAAATTAGGCTATTATTGCTCTCAGTTTCCCTTGTTGTTTATTTGATCTTAATTGACTTAACTGAATATTTTACCTCTTCTGCCATCATGCTATATTTTCTTCATAAACTGCCTAATTGACTAGGATTAGTATTATCTAGCCCTATAATTGTTTAGCCGTAATTGGAATATCTATTCGTTGGTGTCAAGCATGCTCGTGAGTCGTATATTGTGATTTATATGATTTTCCCTTAAGTGCTACTTAGGCTAAGTTAGATAATTATCCATGTTGATGGTATTTTCTTGGTGTTGCCTATTACTGAGCATTGGTTCAAGCTGGGTTTCATTCTGTGAAGCTAAATGTTTAAGCGAGATTGGTTATAGTTGTTTCCCTTGCCGGAATGATTTGGTTTCTTATTGTTGACTTGAATTGTGGATTCGTTGTTATGTCTTGTTTCTGTCTAGTTAAGATGTGTTCGTTACGCTCATTAATTCTTTTCGGTGGTTATTCCTTGTGAATGAGTTCTATTGTGCTGGTGGCTTAAGTTCTTGATTTGATTGGCCGTCGTACATAGAATTTCTATCTTTTTTTGCATTGTGATTGGTGTGGCGATGTACGATGTTTCTTTCTTGTTGTGGTTGTTATCTCTATTGGCTGCATTGCATATTTAAATTGGGACTACGAACGTATTCCGGGAGCTTTTCCCCTGTACTGCATTGCATATTTAAATTGGGACTACAAACGTATTCCAGGAGATTTCCCCCTGTACTGCATTGCATATTTAAATTGGGACTACTGACGTATTCCGGGAGCTTTCCCCCTGTACTGCATTGCATATTTAAATTGGGACTACAGACGTATTCTGGAAGCTTTCCCCCTGTACTGCATTGCATATTTAAATTGGGACTACTGACGTATTCCGGGAGCTTTCCCCCTGTACTGCATTGCATATTTAAATTGGGACTACAGACGTATTCTGGAAGCTTTCCCCCTGTACTGCATTGCATATTTAAATTGGGACTACAGACGTATTCCGGAGCTTTCCCCCTGTACTGCATATGTACTTTGGGACTGCGAACGTATTCCGGGAGATGCCCCAACATTGCATCTTTATTTTGGGACTACAGACGTATTTCGGGAGCTTCCCCTGTACTGCATGACTGATTCTGAACTACAGGACGAAATCCCGGTTGTTTTATATTGAAGAAAACTATGTCCGAAAGAACTTTATTGAAAAGTAAAGTTTAAAGGCATTTACCTTGAAGGAAACTATATTTGCAAGGTTATTATTTTCAAAAGGTATGTTTGTAAAACATCTATCTTGAAGGAAACTATGTTTGGAAAACATTTATTGGAAAGGTATATTTAAAAAGCTTTTATTGAAAGGAATTACGTTTGAGGATTTCATTTTGTAAAGTATATTTATATATCTATGGAGGAAGTATATTTCAAACGGAATTTTCCAACTGAAGTGATTATATTTTTAAAGCTTTCAATATAAACTTGTGATTGAAAGGTTTCACTCGAAGATTTGACAAATTTATTGGGTTTGTTGGCTAAGGCCTGATGTGGAAAAACTAATGCAGTGTTGAGTTACTAGTGTTTTATTGGGTTGTGGCTTCCGGTTTTGGCTTGTATTTCCGTCCATCCTTCTGTGTATTATTATGTTGTTCCGTTGATTAGCTGTTGTAATTCCCTCCGCACTATATTTTCATGTTGTTAATTATATCGCTAGTCTTTAGATAGATGTTATGTTCAGTCATTTCTATAATTATGTCTGTTTAATTTACTAGACCAATGGTGTCTTGACTAGTCCCCATCACTACTTCACCGAGGTTAGTCTTGATACTCACTAGGCACCGCTGTGGTGTGCTCATACTACACTTCTGTGCATTTTTATGCAGATCGAGGTATTGATTGTTAGTAGCTGTGCGAATCATTGCCGAGGAGACTCAAGGTAAACCTGCTGCTGCGTTCAGGCTTCGGAGTCCCCTTCCTACTTTTATTCAACCGTTCTTACTTATTTCTAAGTAGTTGTATTTAGAAGTTGTAGTAAATCTGTAGAGCTTGTGACTTGTACTCGCCGGGTTTTGGGAATGATGTTCAAAGCATAGATAGTTATTTCCAAAAAGCATTTAAAAGTTTGATATTATGATTTATGTTATTTAATATTCGGCTTACCTAGTCCTTAAGACTAGGTGCCATCACGATACCTAACAGAGGAAAAATTGGGTCGTGACATGAACATGGTAATTTTTCTTGTGAACCTTCAGCTGCCACGACGCGTAAGCAATCACCCTTCCATCATGCATCAATACTACACCGATCCCAATATGAGATGCATCACAATACACCGTATAGGTTCCTGAACCTGTGGGGCAACACCAATACTAGTGTCGTAGTCAAAGCAGTCTTGAGATTATGAAATCTCAACTCATACTCATCCGACCATTTGAACGAGGCACCCTTCTGGATCAATACAGTCAATGGGTTAGCTATGGATGAAAACCCCCTCCACGAACGAGCGATTATAACCCGCCAAACCCAGGAAACTCCGGATCTCTGTAGCTGAAGCAGGTCTTGGACAGTTCTGAACTGCCTCTATCTTCTTAGGATCCACCTTTATGCCCCCTGCTGATACAACATGCCCCAAAAAGGCGAGTTAGTCTAACAAAAATTCACACTTTGAAAACCTTGCATATAACTAGCTATCTCTTAGAGTCTGAAGTACAATGCGAAGATGCTGCTCATGCTCCTCTCAACTGCTGGAGTAGATCAAGATATCATCAATAAATACAATAACGAAAGAATCCAAGTAGGGCTTGAACACCCGGTTCATTAGATCCAAGAATGCTGCTGAGGCATTTGTCAACCCAAATGACATCACTCAGAACTCATAATGCCCATACTGAGTCCAAAAAGTCATCTTAGGGACATCAGATGCACTAATCTTCAACTGATGGTAGCCAGACCTCAAATCAATCTTCGAAAACAACTTGGCACCCTGGAGCTGATCAAATAAGCCATAAATTCTCGACAACATATACTTGTTCTTGATGGTCACATTGTTCAGCTGCCGATAGTATATGCACATCCTCATTGAAGGATCCTTCTTCTTCACGAACAACACGATCACACCCCAAGGCGAGACACTAGGTCTAATGAACCCCTTATGAAGCAAACACTGCAAATTCTCCTTTAGTTCCTTTAATTCAGGTGGCTCCATATGGTATTGTGGAATATAAATGGGATGAGTTCCTAGAGCCAAATTAATACAGAATTCAATATCCCTATCTGGTGCCATCCTCGGCAGATCTGTGGGAAATACCTCTGAAAACTCACGCACAACGGGTACTGAATCCATGGAAGGAACCTTCTCACTAGAATCACGAACATAGGAAAAATATGCTAGACACCCCTTATCGACCATATGTCGAGCCTTCACATAGGAAATAACCTTGCTAGTAGAATGGCTAAGAGTCCCTCTCCACTCTAATCAAGGCAACCCTGGCATGTCTAAGGTCAGTGTCTTCGCGTGACAATCTAATATAGCATGATAGGGTGAAAAACAATCCATACCCAAGATAACATCGAAGTCCACCCTATCAATAAGCAGTAGATCTACACTAGTCTCAAGACCCCAAATAGAAACCACACACGAGCAATAAACACGATATACAACAATAGAATCTGCCACATGTATGCACACTTATACAGGAGCACTCAAAGGATCACGAGGTACAATAAAATATGAAGCGAAATAGGATGACACATAGAAATAAGTACAACCCAGATCAAATAGAAAGAAATCATCTCTATGGAAAACAAGAAAAATACATGTGATAACGGCATCAGATGAATCTGCCTGAAGCCTAGCTGGGAAAATATTAAACCCGGACTGGGCCCCATCACTCTGACCTCCACCTCTCGGGCGACCTCTAGGTGGCTGGCCTCCACCTCTAACGGCCTGACCCCCACCTCTAGTGGCCTGATATCCACCTCTAACAATCTGACCTCTGCCTCTAGCTGACTACGCCGACGGTGGGGCAACCGGTTCCGATATGATGGCATGAGAACCCTACTGAGATCTGCTTCTCGACAATCTAGGGCAAAACCTCTTGATGCGACCTATGCCTCCACACTCAAAGCACTCTCTTGGCTACCGAAACGAGGAGTGACTCTGACGGTCTGTATAATGGATGTAGTAACTCTGAAGCGGTGATGCACTGATCAGATTGGAATATGCACTGAATATTGGCTGCTCAGGACGAGATCCGTAAGAACCACGAACCCTCGAAGCACCGCGGGCTACCTGAAGAGCTGACTGAAATGGCCTAGGAGGATGGCCTCTACCAAAAAGAACCCCTACCTCCAGATTAAGCACCACAGAACCCACTGAAATGATAAGGCCTCTTATCAGACACCGCCCCTCTCTCCTGAGCACGAACCATCTTGATCCGTCTAGCAATATCTACGACCGTCTGGAAAGAAATATTACTCCCAGTCTCTTTGGCCATCTGTAGCTTGATAGTGTAAGTAAGCCCCTCAATAAATTTCCTCACTTCCTATCTCTCAGTAGAAGGCAAGACAGTAGCGTGGCGAGCTAGGTCCACGAATCGATTCTCATACTGGGAGACGGTCATACTACCCTGCTAAAGACGCTCGAATAGCATGATGTACTCCTCTCTCAAAGTGACAGGAATGAACTTCTCTAGAAATAACTATGAGAACTGATCCCAGGTAAGTTCAGGCGAATCAACTGGCCTAGTCAACATATAATCTCTCCACCATCTCCTGGCAAAACCCGTCATCTGAAATGCTGCAAAATCGACCCCATTGGTCTCAACTATACCCATGTTCCGTAGCACCTCGTAGCATCAATCTAGATAATCCCATGGGTCCTCAGAAGGTGCACCACTGAAATGAATAGGAAAACGCTTGGTAAACTTATCCAACCTCAACATAGCCTCAGAAGACATAGTGGGACTCACCGGCTTGTGCCGCAACAACCGACTGAACCACCCTAACTAGTTGGGCTACTAGAGTCTGATATACAGGATCCACCTACTTTGGAGTGTGAGTAGCGGGAGTCTGTGCTCCACCCCCAGCCCTAGAGACGGCTAGTGTCACAAGAAATGCACCGGTATGGGCCATACACTCCATAATGCCCACAGAGCGGACAAGAGCATCCTGAAGCACTTGAGTGACTATGAATCCCTCTGGGACCTAGACTGGCCCCACGGGTACGGCTTTAGCTGGGATCTCCTCATCACGATCAATCTGAGGCTCCTTTGCAGGTGCTGCTACTCAAGCTCTAGGCTGAACTCTACCTCGGCCTCTGGCTTGACCTCGACCTCTACCCCTGATAACAGCTGCCAAAGGGGGCTCCAGATCCTGTCCTACTGCTGATGTTCTATATGTTCTCGCCATCTGCGAGAGAACAAGAATAGAATGGTTTAATCATCAACGATAGAATAAAATCGCACGATAGAGAAGCAAGTAAATGAATTTTTTCCTAAAATCCATAGCCTCTGAGAGATAAGTACATATGTCTCCATACCGATCTTCCAGACTCTACTAAGCTTGCTCTTGATCCGTGAGACCTAGGCAACCTAGTGCTCTGATACCTACTTGTCACGACCCGAAATTCCCACTCTCGGAACCGTGATAGAGCCTAATATTTCACTTGCTAGGCAAGCCAATGTTAGATGTAGTTATTAACCATTTTTAACAAACTTTAAATATGATGACAATAAAGAAACGGAATAGTCCGAAATAAGGTTAATAAATAATAAGTGACGAAATCCAAAAACAAACTCCGGAACTAGTGTAACAAATACATGAGTGACTACGATATTACAGATAATGATCTGAAATAAACATAACTGTCTGAGTCAAATAAACAACTAAAAGTAATAGAAGGGGACTTTAGAGTTGCGGACCCCGTGCAGCTATACCTCAAGTCTCCTCTAAATAGCTGGATCCTATCAAGTCTACGGAATGCCGCTGAACCAAGTCTGGTATCTGCACTATAAGTGCAGAGTATAGTATGAGTACAACCGACCCATGTACTTTGTATGTGTCGAGCCTAACCTCGACGAAGAAGTGACGAAACTAAGGTGGGTCACTTATATTAACCTGTACGCAGTAGAAATAATAATAACAGAAAAGACAGGAATAAAAGTAAAGCATGTAATTTATATCAACAAACTCAACCCCAACTAACAGAGAGTCCCACGTGACAATTCATATAAGTCATCTAAACAACCGAGGTCAATCCAGCAATCACAACAAATATAACTTTTATCAACATGTTGCGGCGTGCAACCCGATCCCATAAAAGGCTGAACCACAACATTGCCTTTCAAAAAAGCTTCCAAACTAATCAAATCTAGAAAATTATTGACCAAACGATTCAAAATAAGCTTTAGGAACAACCCACGAAGAAAGAGGTTCAATTTAGATCATTTTTGAAAAGTTAATAAAAGTCAACCCCGGCTTGGTCAAAATAGAAATTCGGACCAAAACCCGATACCCATTCAGCCCCGAGCCCGGTTATGAATTTTTTTTGAAATATGACCTCAATTCGAGGTCTAATTCCAAAATTTACAAAAATCCTTAATTCTACCTAAATCTCTAATTTCTACCATGAAAATCCAAGATTTGATTTTGAAATCTTACGAAATGTAGTGGGTAATTGAAAAGAAGTAGATTAAAGTCACTTACCAATTAATTTAGGAAGAAAATATCTTGGAATAATCGCCTATATGGAGTTTAGTGTTGAGAGTTTGAAAGAAATGAGCTACATCTCGTTTTCCCCTCTTTTACCGAGTTGCAGCTATCGCAATTGCGACACATAGTTCACAATTGCTATGATCGTAAAAGCGAAAAAGTCACTGAGCCTGATTTCATCGTAAATGCGACAATTTTGTCGCCAATGCAAACCAAGGCTGTCCTCAAATGCGAACAATCGACTCGCAAATTTGAGTCTACCTCAGTCTTCCTTTAGTTGCAAATGCGACTCAAATGTTCGCAAATGCGAACCTTCCCCCCTTCGCATCTGCGAACTTTGCTTTGCAATTGTGAAGCTGACCCAACCCATACCAACTTCGCATATGTGAGAGCCTGAACTCGCATTTGCGAATAGGTCCTCGCAAATGCGAGATCTGCAGACCTGATGCACCGACACTATTCTGAGTTCAAAAATCACTCTGTAGCCTATCCGAAACTCACCCGAGTCCCTTGAGCTCCATACCAGACATGCACACAAGTGTAATAACATCATACGAACTCTCTCGCGTGATCAAAAGATCAAAATAACACCTAGAACTAAGAATCGGACACGAAAACGAATGAAATTTTAAAAGAAACTTAAGAACTTTCAATTTTTCAACCGGACGTCTGAATCACGTCAGATCAACTCCGCTTTGCACCAATTTTGCAGATAAGTCATAATCACTGAAATGAAACTACACCAAGTTCCGGAACTGTAATATGAACCCGGTAGCAACAAAGTCAACCTACGGTCAAACTTAAGAATTCTTTAAGCCTTTAAACTTCTAGTTTTCAACAAATTACGTTAAATCAAGTTAGGAACTTCTGAATTCAATTTCGGGCATACGCCGAAGTCCCAAATCACGATACGCACCCACCGGGACCGTCAAGACACTAATCCGGATCTATTTGCACAAAACATTGACCGTAGTTAACTCAAATGTTTTTAAAAGGTTAAATTCCACTTTTTCATAGATTTTTCACATAATAAATTTTCTGAAAAAGATACAGACTGCGCATGCAAATCAAAAAGGCTAAACGTAGCTATTCGAGGTCTTGGAGCATGCATACATACATACATTTCCAATGAAAATTCTGGCGGCTAAAGAAATATATAATCAATGGCATCCGGGCACAATAGATTGACTTTGGGGTCTCCGAACACTTTCCCTCGTTTCTGTTGTGCGTTCTCATCTAGTATTTGATAACATAATGAAAAGAAACTAAAGGTAAAGAATAGTACGTGGTACTAACAAATTAATAGAGCTCCCAACTCATTTTGTATCGTATTTCCAGAACATAGTAGAAAAAAAGAAGAGGACGAGATATGCAGATCTTGAATGTTAAGCAAGTAGTAAGAAGCAACGCGTTGTTTTGGGATTTGACAAAGAAGAATACAGGGAGAAAATAATAAGGAGACATATGCGGTTGACTGAAGCTTTCATATATACATCTATTTATCAGGATAAATATTTCTACTCCATTTAAAAGACACATGTCCTATGTTTACTACTTTGATGCAGATATATAGTTAGAGGAATGGAGGCGAATGTGGTACATAAGTTATGGGTATACGAATAGAGGCGAATACAGGAACTTAGACTTTTGATCGTGTATATATGTTAAAAATTTATTTAATAAGTACGACTTATGGATTTCAGACTTAGTTCGAACTCATAACATTCAAATCTTGTATCGATATATCTATATGCAAAGGTAATTATTTACCTTTGCTAACTATACATGAAACATTCAATCTTAGATTTTGTTGAAGGTTGACGGGGTCGAAAGTGTTGAAGTCCAGTCTACTCATTTTGTATTTTTCCTTTTTTCTTTTGGGACATTATTTAACATACGTGATTCTTGCTCCTTCTCTATCTAACAGAAAGTGCGGCTTAATTAGGTAGCTTCATTATTTTCAGCTAAATTATGGACTAATATAGTTACTGAAAGATTTTGTACACTAGTATTACATTTAAACAAAGTACATGTACTTCAAAATGTACCATTCTCCTTGTATATTAAAGGCATAATACCTCTTAATGACCTCTCTCCCAATAAAATCAATGAAAACAAGAAAGATCAAAATTAAATATCTCAGTATCATTGTTGATTCATCGAGATAAAAATATAAGCTAATTACGCTATTTGTATCCTTTGGGAGCAATGATTTCTATGTGTACATAAGCATGCCGGCTTGAAACCAACAAAAGTAGGGAAAAAAATACTAACACAATACAACATTAAATTACTTGGTAAAACAAAAAAAAATCTGATCGTGATGTGAAAAAAGTTACAATTGAATGCATCCCAAACTTTATACAAGATTATTAAGGTGATGCTTTTGGTATCTTTTCTAACCTATCCAAAAATATAAAACAGTTGAACCCAACTCTCTAACTTCACCTCTACTCTCTAACTTCACCTCTGATTAAAATGTAATGTAACTGGGAATGAATGGCGGAAGTCAATGAGATTTTATTAGATCAACGAAATGTGCAATAGTGAAATGTAACTGGAAATGAATGGCGGAAGTCAATGAAATTTTATTAGCTCAACGAAATGTGATTACAATATACTGAAATGAAGTAACTACAATCTATTACAATAGCTGTAATGGAGTCCTGCACAGAGAAGAGAATTGAGTTAGAAAAGGAATAAGGAGAAGAGAGAGGAGTCGAAGAGAGAGAAGAAGGAATGTACAGAGAGAACTAGGGGTGTGCATTCGATTTATCGATTCGATTTTGACCCTTATCGATAATTACTTATCGATTATCGATTTGTACATATGCTTATCGTTATCGTTTCAATAAGGTTTCGATATTTTCGATTTCGATTGATCGATTTTTGGGGCTTATCGATTCGGTTATCGATTATACCAATAAGAGCACCAGTAATATGTTAACAATGTGTAATTTAATAGAAATTTAAAATGCAGGAACGGGCTGCAACAAAGGAAAATTGGTTTGAAGACGGTGTATATGGAACAACATGTCCCATCCCTCCTGGAAAGAATTTCACGTACATAATGCAAGTGAAAGATCAAATAGGAAGTTTCTTCTATTTTCCATCTCTTAAATTCCATAAAGCCGCTGGTGGATTTGAAGGAATTAGAATTCTTAGTAGGCCAAGAATTCCAGTCCCTTTTCCTAAACCTTCTGGAGATTTCACCATTCTTATTGGAGATTGGTACAAAACTGATCACAAGGTAATTAATCCAACATTGTGTCATGATTTAATTCTCATTCTTATGATGGCGGGTTACTAAAAAATGAGTTTATTTTGTGGCTTATGATGTTAATTTTGGATTTTCAAGCATTACAAACAGTTTTAGACCGTGAAAAATGGGTAGAGGAAATAATAGGGTTAGGACTTAGGGTAAAGGAAAGGGTATTATAGAATAAGGGTATATTTGTCTTTTTAGTATGCTTATCGATTTATCGATAAACCGATAACCGAAGATGACAAAATCGAAATCGAAATCGATAACTCGATAAGGAAAATTTCGAAATCGAAATCGAAATTGATAAATCGATAAACCGATATCGATAAACCGATAACAAATAATCGATTCGATTTATCGATAAACCGATTCGAATGCACACCCCTAGAGAGAAGTGGTTAGATTACCGGTATTTTCATAACTGACTTTGTTGAGCCTTGTAATATTAATAGTCTCCAGAATATTCTCCACTAAATCTCAACCCTTAGATCTCATTAGAATTTGTAATCTGAGCCACATATCTTAAGAGACTATGGACGCTCTTAATGATGCCACGTCACCCTCTTATTCTTTTGCCCTTAACCTTACTTTCTTATTCATTTCATTTCTTTTACTTCTTCAGCCGACAACCTTAGGTCTTGATATAAAATCACCTCTAGAGTTGAAAAAAAAGTGTGAGTAGTAAATTATTATTTCATAAACTAAAACATCTGCATATGGCGAATCTCCTTATTAATCCTTGATGGG
The DNA here is from genome assembly GCA_005239495.1 of Nicotiana undulata. Taxonomy (NCBI): domain Eukaryota; kingdom Viridiplantae; phylum Streptophyta; class Magnoliopsida; order Solanales; family Solanaceae; genus Nicotiana; species Nicotiana undulata. Next base: position 39,424 of record ML286930.1, on the reverse strand, counting down.
AGGGGTGTTCAAACCGAACCGGAAAGCCATACCAAACCGAAAAGTCAAACCAAATTATTTAAAAAACATGATTATGTTTGGTTTGATATTGAGTAAAGAAAAATCGAATCAAACAGACATATAAATATATTATTTTTATATATGCTTTTAAGATTTTATATAGAATTTTCTTTAAAAAATGTCCAGAAATATTTGGGATCCTCTCATGGTTAATATTTAATATAACTATGAAATGCATTCATTTTTATTTACTTTGGATAATGGATTATGTATCTTTCTTATCAAGTGTCATTGAAATGCGTCAATCATCTCTTTGTTCTCCATAACCATATGTCAAGATTAATTATATATCTTTTTAAAAATTTTATGGTATTTTGAAAATTTAAAGTTAAATAGAACATATAATTATTTAGCTATCATATTGATTTTAATGTTTAATTTTTAAGTTCGATTAACCTTGCAAGTGTACATCAACGAAAAATTATTGTTAGACGACTAAGAAATTAACTATCACGTGTTACTAAAAATATTCTCCCTTAAGAATATTTTAATAGGTCTTACGTTTGTCAATTTTTTTAATCTTTACTAAACATATATTCACTTATCAAAATTTTATCTATAACTTTAACAAAGTAAAAATGAAATAATATTCATGTAATAAAAAAATCCGGAAAACCCGTAAAATTCGATGTTTAACCAAAAACTAGGATTCTTGTCAAAGCCTAATTTTAGAAGAAATTGGGTTACCGATAACCAAATAATTCCTTTCTTCCTCAATAATTTGCTTTAAAGGAAATAAAAATAGTAATAGAAATTAGCTGAACAGAGAATAATAGATTTCACAAAACAAGCAAGAGAAAGTAAATATCTTTTGATAATACTCGGAACTTGTCCTTACAAATGAGATTCTTTACCCTTATATAGGGATTCCCAAATATAGAGTTTCATCATATTTATGACGAATTCATTATGGACATTAATGACATTAATTGCCCATTATGATTGGTAATTGTAACTCACTATAAGAATTTTGTAACGATTCTGATTCTCTTTCCTCATTAATTGCGGGTTCATGAATCTTCTCTTTTCAGTCTTGATTCATTCTGCTCTTGCCTCTTCAACAACTTCTTAGGTTCAATGTTGGTTCTTTATTGTCTCGTGGGTGTTTGCTCCGCGTCTATTGTGCTACATATACCTTGTTAATGAAATATGTCAGTTGTCATTCCCCCATTGTTTCACGTATCATGCTTTGTCAGCTAAATATAACTCCACGCGTATCACTTATTTACCACCAATACAAATAGTCCCCCACTATCTGAATATTCGGGAAGTGGTAAGTATATATGGCGGGAATTCTTTGCCACCTATCATTATATTTTCTGCAAAACCAACGCGTCGTATGTCACTACTATTAAATGCATATTTCACGTGGCTTTGGCGATTGGTTCTGCTACTTCTCAGTGATTTTTAGGGCTTTTCTACAGTTGCGTCAGTCATGAAGTGACAGTTTCATTATGACACTTTGTGTTGACCTACTTTCAATGATGGTAACTTTTCCTTATAAATACTTCATATTTCTTAGGTTTTACGAAACTTCCCTTCTACAGTACCCTCTTCGTAACGACTCGATTGGTCGTTTTGTGTTCTAGGACTGGTTCCCCTAAATAAGACTTCCCGTAGTTGCTTTTAATGATTTATGACTTGTGGGGACGGGTGGTTTGGGATTTGGAAGAGTCTGAAATGGTATAGGAACACTTGGTTCCTTAAGGTTGGCTTTTATGGCCAAGTTTGACTTTGGTCCATGTTTTGAGTAAACGACCTCGGAATCGAGCTTCGACGATTCCGGTAGCTTTGTATGATGATATCTGGCTTAGGTGCATGTTCGGAACGGGTTTTGGATGACCCAAGAGCGTTTCGGCGCGCCCAATAGCGAAATAAGAGTTTCCTTAAGTTCAAATTGTGGTTTGGGACGTGTTTTTGTGTTATCGAGGCCCGAACGGAATTCCGAGACTGGAAATAGTTTAGTCATGTCATTTATGACTTGCTCGCAGAATTTGGTGTCATTCTGAGTAGTATAGGTCGGTTCAGCGCATTGTTAACAAATTCAAGAACCTAAAAGTTCTTAAGTTTGATTCTAGGGGTTTTGAGGTGTGATTTTGAGTTTTAGCATTGTTTTGGGTGTTCCGAAGACTTGAGCGAGTCCGTATTATGATTTGGGACTTGTTGGTATATTTGGACTGGGGCTCGGGTGGGCCCAGATGTCGCTCGAGCATCAAACGAGGCCAAAAACTAGCAAAAATGGCTGTTGGTGCACCAGATCTGGTGCGAGCGCACCTGCGGTCCCAGCCTCGCAGATGCGGCCCCAGGTGAATTTGCTCATTCTCGCAGGTGCGGACAGTCTTCCGCAGAAGCGGTGCCGCAGGTGCGGACTCCGCTCCGCAGGTGCGAGCCTAGGTCCCCTTGCCCATTTCCGCAGGTGCGAGATTTATCTCGCAGGTGCTAGACCGCAGGTGCGGTCCTCGAGCCACAGGTGAGGAATCCCTGTAGGTAGTGAGTTGTTTAAAAATACGGGAAATCCTCCATTTTTGAACATTTCATCTTCTTCCTTGGGCGATTTTGAGCATGCAAAAGAGACCAACGACTTAGCTACTGAAAGGTAAGTAATTTCCACCCTAATATTTGTTTAATACTTGAATTCCTAGGTAAATTAACATCCTAAATTAGTGTAAATCAACGGTTAGGGTAGAAACCTAGGGCTTTATAAAATTTAGGGAATTTCCCACTAACTAGCTATGAAATTATACAAAAACCAAATATTAATGATCCTTAGGTTATGGGTAAGTGTTTCCTTCGAGAATTTCCAGAATCCGAGCATGTGGGCCCGGGGTGTATTTTGGAATTTTTCAAGTAGGTTGAAGTAACTACTTAATTAGGGAAATTTAATACTTTTGAGCATAAATTAATTCATGTATACCATATTTGACTAACCTTTTAAGAGGGAATTGTCCCCATAGGTGATGATAAATAATTGCATATCCTTATTTGCGGGGGCTACGCACGCACGAAGTGACGAGAGTCCGTGCGTAGCTACTATTATGTTATGTTGGGTAGTTTTAGGATTTAGAAGCATGCTTTTATGTGCCTTATATGTGACCCTAAATGTATATTTAGTTGCTTAGTATCCTTGAATTGGTATGAGAATATTTAGGAAATTACATTCAAAATTTACATTGCTTAATTCTTGTCTTCAAGTATAATATCTATTAAATCCTTGAACTCTTAATAATTCTGTGTATGTATACGGGCACTCGCATCGCATGTATGATTCGTGAGCGGGATAACCCTATCATTATGTCAACCGCGTCGCATGTTCGATTCGTGAGCGGGATAATAGATGCATCTATGATTTGAGCCGTTCGAACCTTCAGCAGTGCACATTTATTTTCGCGACGCTTCGGTCGTACGCTTTTGGCATACTATGTGATATTTAGTTGACTGGGAGTTGGTGATACCTGTATCAATTGATTTATATGAAAAGGAAAATTTAGTAAATTATATGCTAGCGAAATTGACATGCAAAGGTAATTATAAATTGATACTTGGTGTTTCATGTCTCTGTGATTACTACGACTGTTATTCTTGCCTAGTCTTCATTTAATTATATTATATTATTTTTCCCTAGTAAGTATCACGTCGACCTCTCGTCATAACTTCTTGAGATTAGATGGGATACTCACTGGGTACATATTTGTTTATGTACTCATGCTACGCTTCTGTACTTAATTGTACAAGTTCTGAGGCAGGTGCATCTGGGTATTTGTCCGGAGTTCGTCCCTGACCTATAGTTGGTGTGGACTTCTCGGTGAGCTACTTTCCTTGACGTTTTCCTCTGTGGCAGCACCCTGGAGTTCCTCTCTTTCTTTTGCTATGTTTGTTTATATTTTCATCAGATAGTAGGGCAGACTTGTTTTTCCTTTTGGATACTCATTTCTATTAGATGTCCGTAGACTCGTGACGCCAGTTCCTGGAACACTCACGTAGTGGACATTATATTCTTTTGGGTTGTAATTATTGGTGGTGACTAATATGGTTAATTTTCTCTTTACGGTTGTTTAAGTCACTTGTTTAATTCGCGTTTTAAGTTCTAAAACTTTACAAGTATTGGAAAATGTTGGATAAGTTAAAATGGGATCACTAGCAAATTAAGGTTGGCTTGACTGACATCGGAGTTGGGCGCCATCGCGACCTAAATTAGAAGGTCGTGAAAACATGGCATCAGAGCTCTAGGTTCACGTAGGTCTCACAAGTCACGGGCAAACCTAATAGAGTCTTGCGGATCGATACGGAGATGTTTGTATTAATCTTCGGGAGCCTATAGGGTGTTAGGAAATTTCTCTTTGTTCATATTCTATCGTGCAATTGATGGTATAATGAATCTCACTCTTCTATTCTCTCACAGATGGTGAGGACACGCGCAGTCGATGTTCCAGACCCGGGAGGGTCCGCTACCGCCATTATCCGAGGCTGTGGTAGAGGCTGAGGGAGGGCACCAGCCCGAGGTAGGGGACGAGGGCATCCCAGAGCTGTTCGATTAGCACCCCCAGTGGATCCGGAAGTGGATCCCATTATTGAGGATCAGGGCGAGGTGCCCCCAGCAGATCCTGCCCCGATGGACTTTATGACGGCACCAGGGTTCCAGGAGGTCATGGGCCGTATGATGCGGTTCATGGATACCATGACTCAGGCTGGTTTATTTCTAGCGGGTCCTGCTACATCCCAGGTGGGAGGGAGAGTCCAAACCCTTACTGGCCAGGCTGCAGGACATGCAACAACAATATATCAAACCCCGGGTACATTGCCCGTGGGTGGGGCCTAGCCTGTAGCAGCAACAACATCTGAGCTCATACCAGCTGCGGACGGCGATCCGCAGAAGTTATTGGATAGGTGGACTAGATTGCACCCTCCTGTCTTCGGAGGTGAGCGTGGTGAGGATGCCTACGACTTCATTGATAGGTGTAGGGACAGACTTCACAACATGAGGATATTGGAGTCCCATGGAGTTGACTTCACTACTTTCTAGTTAGAGGGCAGGGCCGGCAAGTGGTGGCAGTCTTATTGTATTAGTAAAAAGGAGTCTCACACGTAAGCTGATTATAGACAACGTCAACCGGCTACGTGGACCAAGGAAAACGCGATAGCTGGACATGATTCTATAAAGAGGTACGTAACAAAGAGGCACGAATCAATAAACCTTCGAGTTCATCAGCCATAGGATATTTAACCTAATTAAGACGGGGAAGAGACACGGTCAGAGTGAATCCGGATAGAGCTACGGGCAGATTCAAGGATCCTCAATTAATGATCCGTACGTTATATGACCTTCATGCAACAGTTACGGTTACCCTTTGTAACGCCTCATTAATGTAATAATTAGTCATTAATGGGCGATCATTGCAAGAATCAGACGTTATATTAAGAAACTCCCTATATAAATGAAGGGAATATAACTTGTAAAGGGGGGCTAGATTGCAAATACAACACACTTTACTTTTTAGCGTATCATACTATTGTCTTTTACTTATACTTCTTTATTTAATATTATTTCCTTGATTATCAGTAACCCGCGTTCATCCTAAAAACAACTTTGGTCAAAGGATCTAATTCTTTGGTTAAACAAATTGGTTCCGTTACCAGGAATTTGATAATCTTTGTTCACTTTTCCATTGATATCCTCTAAACTATGTCGAACTCCAACGACAACAACCAGCAGAGGAATGGAACCCCAGTTCCATCACCTCAAGGAACCTCCCGTGGTTCAAGGGAACCATCCCCAGAAAGATCTGATAACAATCGCAATAATAATGAGCAAACGGTAGAACAGGATCGAAGCAAGACCAGGGGAAAATACAGTCACAAGGGATTACCAACAGCACCACCTGCATCACTGACACCACCTCCAAACAATACAATCACCGGGGAAAATCCTCAGTCTGGATTGATAAACTCGGCAAGGGGTGACACTCCTAATGAATCTCTCAAAGCAAGACCAGGTATGACAAATAACTCTGAATTACAACATTTTCTGCTAACCATGCAGAAACAGATGAAGGAACAAAACGATCAAATCGAGCAAATTCCTGGAGTATCACCTATTATCAAAGGCATTGATGTTGATAGATATTCTCAACAACCTTGGAAACCAAGCACAACACCCTTGCCTATACCCAAGAAGTTTAAAATTCCTGACGTTCCCAAGTATGATGGAACAACTGATCCAAGCGACCATGTGACTGCTTTTACTACTGGAGTAAAGGGCAACGACTTAACTAAACAGGAGATTGAATCAGTCCTTGTCAAAATTTTTGGAGAAACACTCACCAAAGGAGCCCTAACATGGTATTCTCTTCTCCCTGAAAATTCTATTAACTCCTTTGCTGAGCTTGCAGATTCGTTTATAAAGCACACTTTGGTGCACAAAAAGTTGCGAAAAGAATGGAAGACATATTCAAAATAAAGCAAGGAGACACGGAACTACTCCGTGAATTTGTAGACAGGTTCCAACGAGAAAGAATGCAATTACCCAGGGTTCCTGATAATTGGGAAGCCATGGCATTTGTAAGCAATCTAAATGACAAAATCTCGGAAGCCACGCGGAGACTCAAAGAAAGTCTAAGAGAATTCCCAACTACAATGTGGAATAATGTATATAATAGGTACAACACTAAACTTAGAATAAAAGAAGATATCATTGCTCGTTCGAGAGATGAAGATCATTCCAGATCCAGACGTCCCGAATCAGACAGGAGATCAGGTAAAAATAGGTACGATCCTTTCTTAAGACCATCGGGACGTGAAACTCGTCCCAGGTTCAAAAACACTAGGTCAAATTATAGACCACCAAGCAGAGACGTGGGCTCATCCTCATCCAGATCCAGAAAGGATCGAGATGAACGACCTAGAGGTAATGCCCGAGTTGGGGATCATATCTTTAATGTAAGTACTCTTGAACTTGTTTCAATATTAAGAAATATGGGAAATAAGGTTAAATGGCGTTAAATAGCCCAAAGAGATGCGGTCAAACCCAAATAAAAGGAACCAAGATTTCTGGTGTGAATTTCATAATGATCATGGACACAGGACTGCAAATTGCAGATTCCTACAAGGCAAAATAGAACACTTATTGAAACAGGGATATTTAACAGAATTGTTTAGTGATAAAGGTAAACAGGCATATACGAAGAACAGGTAGGAGCCCCCAAAGCCTCCTTCTCCAAAGCGAACTGTCAACGTGATACATGGAGGAGAGGAAGTAAACGGAATAGTTTGCCAATTAGCATCGAAGGTCACAATTACCCACGGAAAGCGGGTTCGAGAAGATCCAGCTGAATATGAAATAACATTTGATGATGCAGATTTTGGGGGGCTAATTCTTCCCCATAACGATGCTCTGGTAATATCCTTACTCATTCATGACACTAACGCTAAAAGAGTGTTGATTGATCCAGGTAGTTCAGTCAATATTATCTTGTTAAGAGTCGTGGAAGAAATGCTCATGGGAAATCAAGTTATCCCAAAGGCACGAGCCATATCAGGGTTTGATAACTCAACAGTGATAACCAAGGGAGAGATCGAACTAAACACTTACGCCGAGGGAGTAACTAAGAGCATCAAATTCCAAGCCATTTATACTGACATGGCTTATACCGTAATTATGGGAAGGCCCTGGATCCATGACATGAAAGCAGTTCCATCCACTCTTCACCAGGTAATCAAATTTCCCTCAGAATGGGGAATCAGACAAATTAGGGGTGATCAACAAGCCTCCAGAAATATAAATTCCGTAGAACTTTATAACAAAAAAGAGACGAAAGAATCGGAAGACAGAGGAATCTTCCAAACAGATGTCACTGGTCAAACAGGTACGGAAAAAGTTACTGACCAAATAGGTACGCAAGAAGTGAATGTTCAAACAGATACGAGAAGAGATACCCACGAGAAGGTGACCACGGGAGATGCGTTGGACCACATAGATGTGGACTCTAGACCGGACGATATTCATGAACCAGAAGAAGACGAACACATCAAAACAACTACGGAAGAGCTTGAAGCTATTCCATTGTTTGAGCAAAAACCTGAACAAAATGTGTATATAGGCACGAGGTTGAGCCCCGATCGAAAAGGTACGTTAATTGATTATTTAAATGCTAACGCAGATTTCTTTGCGTGGTCCCACTCAGATATGACAGGTATTCCACCAGAAGTGATGGCTCATAAACTGAATGAAGATCCATCCTTCGTACCTGTTAAGCAGAAAAAAGAAAGCAAGGACCATTCAAGAACCAAGTGATTGACGAAGAGGTACAAAAACTCTTGAAAATTGGTTCGATACGAGAGGTAAAGTATCCTAATTGGTTAGCTAATACTATGGTAGTACCTAAAAAGAATGGCAAATGAAGGGTATGTGTATATTATACAGATTTAAATAAAGCATGACCCAAAGATTCATTCCCATTACCACATATAGATCAAATGATTGATGCCACTGCAGGTCATGAATTATTAAGCTTTCTAGATGCATATTCTGGTTATAATCAGATTAAAATGGATCCCTCATACGAGGAAAAAACCTCCTTCATTACAAACAGGGGGACTTACTGTTATAAAGTCATGCCTTTTGGCTTGAAAAACGCTGGAGCCACCTATCAAAGGCTGGTAACCAAGATGTTCCAAGAACATCTGGGAAAAACGATGGAAGTCTACATTGATGATATGCTGGTAAAATCAACACAGGCGCAAGACCATTTCCAGCACCATTCTATTACTTTTGATATTTTACGCAGGTACAATATGAAGCTAAATCCGGAAAAATGCGCTTTTGGTGTACAATCAGGTAAATTTTTGAGTTTTCTTGTATCAAACAAGGGAATAGAGGTAAATCCCGCTTAAATTAAAGCTATAGAAGAAATACCTGATATACTAACAAATAAAAAGGAAGTTCAAAGACAGACAGGGAGAATATCAGCTTTGGGAAGATTTATTTCTAAGTCTTCCGAAAAAAGTTTTAAATTCTTTTCAATCCTCAAAAAGCAGAATCAGTTCGAATGGACTAAAGAATGTCAGCAGGCGCTCAAAAAATTGAAGGCTTATCTATCAAAACCTCCGCTGCTGTCAAATCCAAAAGGGGAAAGATTGTACATCTACCTAGCTGTCTCAGAAATTGTTGTAAGTGCAGTATTGGTAAGAGAAGATAAAGGTAAACAATCACCTATTTATTACGTAAGTAAAACTTTACTAGATGCGAAAACCAGATATCCACATCTAGAAAAGTTAGCCTTAGCTTTAATAATGGCATCTAGAAAATTACGACCCTATTTTCAATGTCATCTAATCATTGTCTTGACTTCATATCCTTTAAGAAATCTATTGCATAAGCAAGATCTGTCAGGAAGATTAGCCAAGTGGGCCATAGAATTAAGTGAGCATGAAATAATATATCAGCCTAGAACTGCAATTAAGTCACAAATATTAGCTGATTTTGTTGCTGACTTTAGTAGTAACATTGCCCCTGAAGTGGAAAAGGAGTTACAACTCTTTAACGGTGCTAATCCGGGTCTATGGACCCTATTTACTGATGGCTCTTCCAATATAAAAGGTGTCAGCTTAGGCATAGTCTTAGTATCACCCACGGGTGAGAAGACACGACAAGTTATTAAATGTTATCCTATAACTAACAATGAAGCAGAGTACGAAGCTGTCATTGCAGGCCTCGAACTAGCACGAGAACTCTCAATCGAGCAAATCGTAATCAACAGTGACTCCCAACTGGTAGTAAATCAAATGCAGGGGACTTACATCGCTCGAGAGACTCGAATGCAACAATATCTGGAAAAGGCACGAGAACTCGTAAGACAATTCAAAACATGGAAGGTAATACAAATACCTAGAGAAGAAAATGCAGAGGCAGATGCATTAGCAAACTTCGCAGCAGTTACAGAAGTAACAAACAAAAACAATGCAATTGTCGTTCATCTATTCCATTCAACAATCGACCAAGACAGAAATGAGGTAACTTTCAACAATTTAACCTGGGATGGGAGAAACTAAATTCTTAATTTTTTGCAGAATAGGACCGTACCTGAAGACAAGAAAATAGCTCAAGCACTTCGCCGGAAAGCTGCACAGTACTGCCTCATTCGCAACTCATTATATCGCAAGATGTTCGGAGGAACCCCCTAGCTAAATGCCTCGGACCTAATCAAACGGAGTTCGTGATGAAAGAAGTCCATGAAGGACACTGTGGAAATCATTCAGAAGTGAGATCCTTGGTAAAAACCCCAATCAGAGCCGGGTACTATTGGCCTAAGATGGAAGAAGAAGCCGAAAACTTCGTATCCAAATGCGATAGGTGCCAAAGGTTCGCCAATAACATGCATCGACCGACAGAATTATTGCATCCAATCATATCTCCATGGACCTTCATGAAATGGGGGATGGACATAGTGGGACCTCTTCCCCCAGCTAAAGGACAAGTACGGTTTCTACTCGTACTTACTGATTATTTCACAAAATGGGGGATGGACATAGTGGGACCTCTTCCCCCAGCTAAAGGACAGGTACAGTTTCTACTCGTACTTACTGATTATTTCACAAAATGGGTAGAGGCAGAAGCGTTCAAACAAGTGTGGGAAAAGAAAGTTAAAAGCTTCTTATGGAGAACATAATATGCCGCTTTGGGATACCACAGGAGATCATGTGTGATAATGTCCCACAATTCATAGGCTCTCAAATAACAGAATTCTTTGAAAGCTGGCAAATCAAACGGATCACTTCAACGCCGTACCATCCCGTGGCTAATGGTCAAGCTGAGTCAACAAATAAAATCATCATAAACAATATAAAGAAGCGACTAGATAAAGCCAAAGGAAATTGGCCTGATGAATTACCAGCGGCATTATGGGCATACAGAACAACATCAAAAACAGCCACGGGAGAAACTCCATTCGCACTTGTCTATAGCTCAGAAGCCTTAATACCCGTGGAGATTGGCGAACCAAGCATAAGGGTTATAACAGCCACGGAGAAGGCAAACGACGATGAGTTAAGGACTAATCTGGACCTGCTCGAACCCCGAAGGGAAGCAACATTAATACGGATGGCAGATCAAAAACAAATCATAGAGCATTATACAACCGAAAAGCTCATCTCAGATACTTCAAGACTGGGGACTTCATCCTCAAAAAAGTCTTTCAATCAACAAAAGAAGCAGGCGCAGGAAATCTAAGTCCAAATTGGGAAGGACCCTACAAAATCCGAGGCATAGCTGGGAAGGGTTCCTACGAACTGGAAGCCATGGACGACAGAATCTTACCAACAAGCTAGAATGCCATCCACTTGAAGAAGTATTAATTCTAAGGAAATGAAGTATCCCCGATTAGGTATCGCACGTTCGATTTTATTTTGAACATTTACAATTTTACTAACTGTTTTAGATGATAGGCATAAAGTTAACCCATCACCAGATGATGACATTAGACCTGCAAAGACGCGAGGAAATAACACAATTCCCGGTATAGGGTTACACTTTATGATGGACATTTTAAAAGGTTAAGCAGTCATCATCTAAAAATTATACCTTCGAGTCCCGCACGTTTTTCCTTTTCAGGAAAAGGACCACAAGGAAGGAATAGTCAAGTGCTCGAGATTTCATTTCTTCAAAGCTCAAACACTTGGGGGACTATACAATATGAAAGGCTAAGACGAAGGAAAGAAGACTATAAGAGAGTCAAAGCTCGAGCCTGAAGATCCATCTACCCAACAAATCAAGTGATACGAGCAAAATCGAAAGAGCTGAAGACTCAAAATCAAAGCCTAAATCAAAAAACCTTCGAACTTGTTCGGGTTAAAAGGCAGAATATTAGCTACGAGGAAGAAATGCACATCTTTGTACTTATTCAAAACTGTTGTAACAAAAACAGTTAGGAGTAAAAGATCATCATCATTGTACTCATTCAAAAACTGTTGTGATTAAAAACAGTTACCAAATCTTTGTACTCATATAGAAAACTGTTATCGAATAAAACAGTTACGGATAAAAGATCAAAACCCTTGAATTTGCTCAGAAAACTGTTATCAAATAAAACAACTACGGATGAAAAAGCATTTCCCTTGTACTTATTAAAAACTGTTGTCAACAAAAATAGTTACGGGTAAAAGCCCCAATCATTATAAAAACTGTTACTAATGAAAAACAGTTATTTCCTTGTATTAATTCGAAAAAACTGTTACCTATAAAAAACAGTTACGAAATACAAGTGTATCAAATCTGTTAAATGAAAACAGTTGCAACATGTGTTTTAGACGATAAATCAAACACATGTAAAATGTCATGAAAGTTCAAACGAAAAACTTTCTTCAGAAGCATTCTCAAACATGTGACAAATTCCTATCACTCTATTGCATTATTACACCATCATGAAGTTGAGACGTCTTCTTCATTAAGTGCCAATAAAAAAGAAAGGGCCCTCTTTCACAAACAAAGCCTATTACAAATAAGGCTCACATTTAATACAACACCGTGCCTACTATGAAAAGGTACGAGTTATTTCATCATCTTCATGCGAAAATTCAGTGGTAAAACAAAAACCTCAAAAATAAAAACATGCATATGACTAAAGAGTGAAACAAAAGCTCAAAACAAAAATTCAGACTTTTCATATATTCAAAAAAGAGCGGCTAAGTAAGAACTAAGTACTAACTAGTACTTAGCCGCATATAGTTTATACATTAAATGCCCCTAAGTTGTTAGTTGGGGACTTTAGAAAGATTCAAATTTACCCCCGATGGAGCTGGGGGTAACGACCAATCAAGTAAAAAAAAGAAAAAAAAAAGATCATAATCTTCTGTAGAAGAGGGATCAACTTCTTCACTGGCAGCAGAGGCAGGAGCAACTTGGGACGAAGAGGCTTGTGTAGGATGGGGTTCATCTTCAGGCGAAGAGATATTCCGACCTTGTTGAGCTTTTCCATGGATTCTTTGGTTTTAGCAATTTCAGCATCAAGGTCGAAATCTTCCCTATTCATCTCCGTCAATGTATCAAAGCGAGAAGTCATGTATGCCCAACTAACATCGACCGCAACCGCCTCTTCAAGATCTTCATAATCTATCGCCCATACCTGAAGCTCGCTCTTAGATTGTCCGTTTCAGCCTCAGCACCTTCATGGGCAACCCTCAAAGGCACAATAGACTCCTCCAGAGATTGGATTTTTTCTAGGGCAATGCGAAGATCCTCTTGAGTCCGGGTGAGTGACTGCACAAGCTCGCCAGAATATTCCTCCTTCCGCTCCAACAAGGCTTTCAAATTTATCGCTTCTTCTGAGGTAGGGGACAACTTCTCAGCAAATGTAGATTCGAGGATACTCTTATCCTTCTCAACCTGATTGGAAGAAGCCTTCTCCACCGCCAGTTCCGCTGCCATGAGTCTCATCTGCCGCTTCAAGGTACTCCTTTCTTCTTCTAAGGTATCCATGTCGATCCTCAGGCTTTCATATTGCTCCTTCCAATTCCCAGCTTCAACATTCCACTCCTTTAACTCTTGCTCCATGTTAGAAATCCTCTTCATAAGCTCTATACCTATGAGATTGGTCTACAATAAAAGACCAATTAGATATAATACGATACGATAGATTTTAGATACGTAAATAAGAAGAGAGCAAAAGGCATGTTACCTTCAAAGAAGAATGATCAACTTCATTAGCCCATGTAAGGGCGCTATGGCTGTCGAGTTTAGTCCTCTCTGTTGGACCAATCAAATGCTTCAGCTACACTTCAGGTTGTCCGGATTTCTTAAAGAGTCTTCCATCAGCGGAACTTCTATCAACACTTGCCTCATCTCCCTGCTGGAAGACCCAACCTTTGTAACTGGAGGCGCGGAAGCAGGTTGAGATAAAGAAACCAGGGGAAGTGAAGTGTGGGGAGTAGAAGAAATATCAGGAACGGAATCTTGATGAGCTGAAGAATCCACGGGCAAAGCGACAATAGGAGCGGTAATAGCTAAAGGAGCAGAGGAAATAATAGGAGCAAACTCTCTAAAAGGAGCAGGAAAAACAACCAGAGGGACTTTTTCAACAGCGGAGCCAAAGCCTTCGCGGAATAGATGATCCACGGAATCATGTGCAGGAACAGAAGAAACATCCGTGGATGTAGAAGGTCTCACTTCAAGCACATAAGGTACATCCACGGGTGTAGACTCATCGTCCGAAATCACCCTCCCTCTTCGTGATATGTGTACCAAAGCAACCTCCTCTTCATCTTCTACTTCAACTGATCGAGACTCATCACCTTTCCTCTTCGAGGAAGAAGCACTAGAAATAATTCTTTGGGCATGAGCCAAAGACATCTTCGGAATAGAGGCAGCAGACACCCCATGAACAAAAAACCCCGTCAAAAGGGAAAAAGATACACGACAAAGAAAAAAGAAGTTCGAGTGAGGAAAGAAGTGAAAACAAAAGCTTCACTTACCGTGGGTCTTTACTTTCCAACCGTACTTCCCAGAGAAGTACTTCCAAGATCTTTCTTCTAATGGAGCAACAGACAATAACTTTTCTACCCAATCACGGATACCAGAGACATTCTCAACACTACCCATGATTGCTGAAGGAAGAAGGAAATAGCTACAGTGTTAATAAAACACTTAAAGCAAAAAGAAGAAAAATAATAAATAAGAGTTAGAAAGTACTCACGTGCACGATTCCACTTCTCAGGGAAGGGAATATTTTCCTCACCCACTAAACTAGCAGTGGGCAGAGTGACGTACCGGAGGTACCAACCTCTATCTTTATTATAATCAGGGGTAACCAATACTCTCTTGCTCCTGGCAGCTAGAGTAAACACCCCTTGACAAAATAAGGTAGGGGAATAAAGATGAATGAGGTGATTGAAGGCAAAAGGAACCGAGGCTAAATAAGCTAAACTCTTAAGACACGTGACAACCCTCCACACAAGCGGACCAACTTGCCCTAAGCAAATGTTGAAGAAACGACAGAACTCTATGATGACTGGATCAATAGGAGTTCTAAACCCTAGAGTAAAAGGGTACGTATAGAAAAAAGAATACCCCGTCTTGTAAGACGTTATTCTTTGACTGCTATTCGGAATATAAACGGGAAAATCAGACCTCCAAAAACACTCCCTACGAACAAGGAAAATCTGACCTTCAGTAATAAGGGTTGGATACCTCTCAACGATATCAAGGGAAGAAGACTGATATACGAGAACTTGATTGTCCCTAGTAAAGAAAAACTCATCGGGAATAATTTCATCAACTCTAGGTTCACCAAGGTGTTCATCTCTGCCTCTAGACAAAGACCGGGAAGCCCTAGACCTTGGAGAAACTAGAGACCTAGCAGAAGGAGGGGAGACTATCTGAGAAGAAGAAGAGCCTCTCAAAGGAGTGGATCCTAGACTCCTTAGTCTACCACCCCTCCGACTCCTAGTCGGAGCAGAAGATGGTGTTAAATTCTCAACATCTATTACTCTTTTGGGTTGATTTGAAGAAGACATGTTTACAAAGGCAAGAAAAAATTCTTTACAAGTAAAAGAGACAAGTTAGAAAGTGTTTCGTGAAAGCAAAGAAAAGAATAAAGGTATTTATACTTGGGAACAACCTTCAAACATGGGAAAAAATAATGATGAAAAGTCATAATTGAAAGTGTCACTTCGGGACTAACGCAGCCTCAAAAAGCCCTAAAAGGCGCCGAGTAATTGCAGAACCAATCCCGGAAGGACACGTGGTTTGAGCATTAAATGGAAGTGAAAAACGACGCCTATGTTCAGAGAATGATACAATGTTTCGAGGTAAAGCGTCGACAAAATATTCCCGCCATAAATACGTATCCACTTACCAAATATTAATCGATAAATAAATGGTAAGTGGGGGGGACTATCTGTATTGGTAAAAAAGAGTCTCACACCTAAGCTGATTATAGACAACTCAGCCGGCTACGTGGACCAAGGAAAACGCGACAGCTGGATATGATTCTATAAAGAGGTACGTAACAAAGAGGCACAGATCAATAAAACTTCGAGTTCATCAGCCACGGGATATTAAACCTGATTAAGACGGGGAAAAGACACGGTTAGAGTGAATCCGGATAGAGCTACGGGCAGATTTAAGGATCCTCAATTAATGATCCATACGTTATATGACCTTCATGCAACAGTTACAGTTACCCTTTGTAACGCCTCATTAATGTAATAATTATTCATTAATCGGCTATCATTGCAAGAATCATACGTTATATTAAGAAACTCCCTATATAAAGGAAGGGAATATAACTTGGGGGGCTAGATTGCGAATACAACACACTTTACTATTTAGCGTATCATACTATTGTCTTTTACTTATACTTCTTTATTTAATATTATTTCCTTGATTATCAGTAACCCGTGTTCATCCTAAAAACAGTTTTGGTCAAAGGATCTAATTCTTTGTTTAAACACTTATATCCATTGTAGACCGGCAGGTTCCCCTTCCATCACTTGTGAGCAGTTCACTCAGTTGCTCCTGGATAGATATATTCCTCCCTCCGAGAGGGAAGAGCTGCGGTATCAGTTTGAGCCGCTGGAGCAGGGACAGATGCTGGTGACAGACTACAAGGCCATGTTTTCTAAGTTGTCTCGTCATGCCCTTATGATACTTCCTACTGATGCTGAGAGAGTGTGGAGATTTGTAGCTGGGCTGCACTCAGGTATTAGGGCCAACATGGCCCGAGAGGTGGAGATAGGGACTCCCTATCAACTTGTGGTCAAGATAGGTCACCTGATTGAGGGTTATCGATCGAGGGGCAGAGAGCAAAGTCAATAGGATAAGAGAGCTAGATTTTCTAAAGCTTTCAGAGGTGCCCCACATAGGGGTAGAGGTTAGTTCGGTAGGGGCCAGCCTAGCAGGCCTTCATATTCAGCTCCTCCATCACCTCCCCGTGGTGTTCCAGTGAGGCCCTACTTCAGTGCTATGCTAGAGAGTTCTCACCGTCCCCCAACTATCCAGGGTTCTTCATCTTCAGGGCAACATTCTATGGTACCAAGGGGATGTTATGAGTGCGGGGATCCAGGCCATATGAGGAGGACTTGTCCCTGGCTTCAGGGCAAGTCCGTTCAACAGAGTTATCAGTCTACATTCTCAACAGCGGCGGTTCGTCCACCCATAGGTAGAGGATATGATGGTAGAGGTCGTCCCAGAGGTGGAGTCCAGGCAGGGGGAGCTCAGCCAACTCCTATTCATTCCAGCGAAGGTCAGTCATCCGGTGCTCTAGCCAGATTCTATGCTATTCTGGCCCGATCAGATGCAGTGGCCTCAGATGTCGTGATCACATATACTATTTCAGTATGTGGTAGAGAGGCATCAGTGTTATTTGATCCAGGATCCACTCATTCATATGTATCAACCTTATTTGCTTGTTTCCTGGATGTTCCTCGCGAGCCCTTGGGTACTCTTATTTATGTGTCCACTCCCGTGGGCGATTCTCTGGTGGTAGACTAGATTTATCGGTCCTGTGTGATTACATTTTGTGGGTTCGAGACTAGAGCAGACCTCTTATTGCTCGATATGGTTGATTTCGAGATTTTCCTGGGCATGGATTGGCTATCTCCCTATCATGTCGTCCTAGATTGCTATGCCAATACCGTTACCCTAGCCATGCCCGAGTTGCCTAGGATGGAGTGGAGAGGTTCCTCTGTTAGTGCAGCCAGTCGATTTATTTCCTTCCTAAAGACTCGACATATGGTTGAGAAGGGTTTTCTGGCCTATCTTGCTTATGTGCGGGACACCACCGCGAGTCTCCGACGATTGATTCAGTGCCAGTGGTTTGAGAGTTCGCTGATGTATTTCCTTCAGACCTTCCAAGCATGCCTCTGGATCGTGATATTGACTTCTGTATTGATTTAGCCCCAGGAACCCATCCTATTTCATTCCCCCGTATCGTATGGCTCCGAAAGAGTTGAAGGAGCAGCTTGAGGAGTTGTTGGATAAGGGGTTTATCAGGCCGAGTGTATCACCTTGGGGTGGTCCAGTGCTATTTGTGAAGAAGAAAGATGGGTCTATGCGGATGTGTATTGACTACCGCCAGTTGAACAAGGTCACCATTAAGAACAAGTATCCGTTTCCGCGTATCGATTATTTGTTTGACCAGTTGCAGGGTGCTCGGGTGTTTTCTAAGATTGACTTGAGATCGGGGTACCACCAGTTGAATATTCGGGACTTGAATGTTCCGAAGACTGCCTTTCGTACGAGATATGGCCATTATGAGTTCCTGGTGATGTTCTTTGGCTTGACTAATGCCCCAACAACATTTATGGACTTGATGAACAGGGTGTTCAGGCCGTATATTGATTCTTTCGTCATTGTCTTTATTGATGACATTCTGATTTACTCACGTAGCCTGGGAGAGAGCACAAACAACATTTGAGAGTTGTGCTCCATACTTTGCGAGAACAGAAGCTTTATGCTAAGTTCTCCAAGTGTGAGTTCTGGTTGGATTCTGTGGAATTCTTGGGATATGTGGTATCCGGAGAGGGTATCAAGGTTGATCCTAAGAAGATTGAGGCAGTCCAGAGTTGGCCACATCCTACTTCATCTACAGAGATCCGGAGTTTCTTGGGTCTAGTAGGCTATTATCGAAGATTTGTGGAGGGCTTTTCATCCATTGCAACCCCACTGACTAGATTGACTCAGAAGAATGCCCCGTTCTGATTGTCCGACGAGTGTGAGGCGAGCTTTCAGAAGCTCAAGACAACATTGGCCTCAGCACCAGTTATGGTATTGTCTTCCGGTTCTGGGATGTATACAGTATATTGTGACGCTTAACGCGTTGGTTTGGGATGTGTGTTGATGCAGGAAGGGAGAGTTATTGCTTATGCTTCGCGCCAGCTGAAGGTTCATGAGAAGATTTACCCTGTGTTTGCGGCAATTGTTCATGCTCTTAAGATTTGGAGGCACTACTTGTATGGGGTGTCTTGTGAGGTTTATACAGACCACCGCAACTTGCAACACTTGTTCAAGCAGAGGGATCTTAATTTGAGGCAGCGCAGGTGGCTTGAGTTGTTGAAAGATTATGACATCACCATTCTTTATCATCTGGGCAAGGAAAATGTGGTAGCAGACACCTTGAGCAGAAAGGCAGAGAGTATGGGTAGTTTGGCTTATACTGTAGCAGAGGAGAGACCTCTAGCCTTGGACATTCAATACTTGGCTAATCGCCTGGTGAGATTGGACCTTTCAGAGCCCCGTCGAGTGCTTGCACATGTGGTTTCTCAGTCTACGTTATTGGGAGAGATTAAGGCCCGGTAGTTTGATGATCCGTGCTTGGCAGAGCTACGGGAGACAGTGGTTCAAGGTGGTTCCAAGAAGGTTACTATGGGGGGGGGGGGGGTGGTGTTCTGAGACTTCAGGGCCGTTTGTGTGTTCCTAATGTTGATGGCCTGAGGGAGAGGATTCTAGAGGAGGCACACAGTTCACGGTATTCTGTTCATCCGGGTGCTACAAAGATGTACCGTGACTTGAAGCATCATTTCTGGTGGAGGCGGATGAAAAAGGACATAGTGGAGTATGTGGCTAGACGTCTTAATTGCCAACAGGTCAAGTATGAGCACCAGAGGCCTACTTCAGCAGATGCCCATTCTTGAGTGGAAGTGGGAGCGCATCACTATGGACTTCGTGGTTGGGTTGCCTCATACTTGGTGGAAGGTTGATGCGGTTTGGGTCACTGTGGATAGGTTGACCAAATCGGCGCATTTAATTCCAGTAGCTACTACTTATACTTCTGAGAGGTTGGCCCGGGTCTACATTCGGGAGATAGTCTGATTTTTCACGGTGTTCCCGTGTCCATTATATCATATCGAGGTCCTCAATTAACCTCGCACTTCTGTAGAGCATTACATAGAGAGTTGGGCACCCAGATAGATCTCAGCACAACATTTCACCCACAGACTGATGGTCAGTCGGAGCGGACATTTCAGATATTGGAGGACATGCTCAGGGCATGTGTGAATTACTTCGGAGGCCAGCGGGACCAGTTCTTGCCTCTGGCTGAGTTTTCTTACAATAATAGTTATCAGTCCAGCATTGATATGGCTCCATTTGAGTACTTGTATGGCCATCGATGTCGTTCTCCTATCGGGTGGTTTGAGCATGGTGAGGCTAAGTTATATGGCACCGACCTGGTGAGGGATGCTTTGGAGAAAGTAAAGTTGATTCCGGAGAGGCTCCACACAGCACAGTCCAGACATAAGAGTTAAACAGATCAGAAGGTGTGTGACGTATCATTTATGGAGGTAGACAAGGTCCTATTGAAAGTCACGCCAATGAAGGGTATTATGAGGTTTGGGAAGAAGGGCAAGCTGAGCCCGAGGTTTATAGGTCCTTTCGAGGTGTTGAGGCAAGTTGGAGAGGTTGCTTATGAGCTTGCCTTACCTCCTAGTTTATCAGAAGTTCATCCGATCATTCATGTATCCATGCTCCGGAGGTACCACGCCGATTTCTCTCACGTGGTTGATTTCAGCACCATTTAGTTGGATGAGTGATTGGGCTACGAGGAGGATCCAGTTGCTATCATTGGCATACAGGATCGCCAGCTAAGGTCCAAGAGGGTTTCTGCCGTAAAGGTCCAGTGGAGGGGCCAACCGGTCGATGAGGCGACTTGGGAGTCCGAGGAGGACATACGTAGCAGATATCCGCACCTATTCAGCACTTCAGGTATGATTCCAGACCCGTTCGAGGACGAACGTTTGTTTAAGAGGTGGAGAATGTAACGACCCGACTGGTAATTTTGCGTTCTAGGACCCCGTTAGCCTAAATAAGACTTCTCGTAGTTGATTTTAATGATTTATGACTTATGGGGACGGGTGGTTCGGGATTTGGAAGAGTTTGGAATGGTATATGAACACTTGGTTCCTTAAGGTTGGCTTTAAGGCCAAGTTTGACTTCGGTCCACGTTTTGAGTAAATGACCTCGGAATCGTGTTTCGACGGTTCCAGTAGCTTCGTATGATGATTTCGGACTTAGGCGTATGTTCGGAAAGGGTTTTAGATGACCTAGGAGTGTTTCAACATCCAATAGCGAAATAAGAGTTTCCTTAAGTTCAAATTGTGGTTTGGGACGTGTTTTTGTGTTATCGAGGTCCGAACAGAATTCCAAGACCGGGAATAGTTCCGTCATGTCATTTATGACTTGATCGCAATATTTGGTGTCATTCCGAGTAGTATAGGTTGGTTCGGCGCATTGTTAATGAATTCAAGAACTTAAAAGTTCTTAAGTTTTATTCTAGGGATTTTGAGGTGTGATTTTGAGTTTTAGCATTTTTTTGGGTGTTTCGAAGGCTCAAGCGAGTCCGTATTATTATTTGGGACTTGTTGGTATATTTCGACGGGGGATCGAGTGGGCCTAGATGCCGCTCGGGCATCAAACAAGGCCAAAAACTAGCAAAAACGGTTGCAGGTGCACCAGATCTGGTGCGACCGCACCTGCGGTGGCCCAGTCGCAGGTGCGAGACCGCTCTTGCAGTCCCAGCCTCGCAGATGCGGCCCCGGGTGAATTTTTCCATTTTCGCAGGTGCGGAGTCTTCCGCAGAAGCGGAGTCGTAGGTGCGGACTCCGCTTTGCAGGTGCGAGCCCAGGTCCCCTTGCCCATTTCCGCAGGTGCGGTCCTCGAGACGTAGGTGCGGAATCCTTGTAGGCAGTGAGTTGTTTAAAAACACGGGAAATCCTTCATTTTTGAACATTTCATCTTCTTCCTTGGGCGATTTTGAGCATGAAAAAGAGACCAACGACTTAGCTACTGAAAGGTAAGTAATTTCCACCCTAATGTTGGTTTAATACTTGAATTCCTAGGTAAATTAACACCCTAAAGTAGAGTAAATCAAGGGTTAGGGTAGAAACCTAGGGCTTTATGCAATTTAGGGAATTTCCCACTAACTAGCTATGAAATCATACAAAAACCATATATTAATGATCCTTAGGTTATGGGTAAGTGTTTCATTCGAGAATTTCCGGAATCCGAGCATGTGGGCCTGAGGTGTATTTTTGGATTTTTCAAGTAGGTTGAAGTAACTACTTAATTAGGGAAATTTCATACTTTTGAGCATAGATTAATTCATGTATACCATATTTGACTAGTTTCGAGTCCTTGGGAGACGAGTTTGGAGTTTCGGGCGCGTTCTTGACCCGGAAAGTAGGATCGACACGAGGTGAGTCTCCTTTCTAACCTTGTAAGAGGTAATTGTCCCCATAGGTGATTAAATAATTTCATGTCCTTATTTGCGGGGGATACGCATGCACGAAGTGACGAGAGTCCGTGCGTAGCTACTATTATGTTATGCTGGGTAGTTTTAGGACTCATAAGCATGCTTTTATGTGCCTTATATGCGACCCTAAATGTATTTTGAGTTGCTTAGTATCCTTGAATTGGTATGAGAATATTTAGGAAGTTACATTCAAAATTTACATTGCTTAATTCTTGTCTTCAAGTATAGTCTCTATTAAATCCTTGAACTCTTGATAATTCTGTGTATGTATACGGGCACCCGCGTCGCATGTATGATTCGTGAGCGGTATAGCCCTATCATTATGTCAACCGCGTTGCATTTTCTATTCACGAGCAGGGTAATAGATGAATCTATGGTTCGAGTCGTTCCACCCTTCGGCAGTGCACATTTATTTTCACGACGCTTCGGTCGTACTCTTTCGGCATACTATGTGCTCTTTAGTTGACTGGGAGTTGGTGATACTTGTATCAATTGATTTATATGAAAAGGAAAATTTATTAAATTATATGCTAACAAAATTAACATGCAAAGGTAATTATAAATTGATACTTGTTTTTTCATGTCTTTGTGATTACTACGGCTGGTATTCCTGCCTAGTCTTTATTTAATTATATTATATTATTTTGGACCTAGTAAGTATCACGTCGACTTCTCGTCACTACTTCTTTGAGATTAGATGGGATACTCACTGGGTACATATTTATTTATGTACTCATGCTACGCTTCTGTACTTAATTGTACAGGTTCTGAGGTAGGTGCATCTGGGTATTCGCCTGGTGTTCGTCCCTGACCTATAATTCGTGTGGACTTCTCGGTGAGCTGCTTTCCTTGACGTTTTCCTCTGTGGAAGCACCCTGGAGTTCCTCTATTTCTTTTGCTATGTCTGTTTATATTTTCATCAGAAAGTAGGGCAGACTTGTATTTCCTTTTGGATACTCATTTCTATTAGATGCCCGTATACTCGTGAGGCCAGTTCCTGGCACACTCACGTAGTGGACATTATATTCTTTTGGGTTGTAATTATTGGTGGTGACTAATATGGTTAATTTTCTCTTTACGGTTGTTTAAGTCACTTGTTTAGTTCGTGTTTTAAGTTCTAAAACTATACAAGTATTGGAAAATGTTAAAAAGGGATCACTAGCTAATTAAGGTTGGCTTGCCTGACATCGGAGTTGGGCGCCATCGCGACCTAAATTAGGATTTGGGTCGTGAAAATCTTGTTCATTCTTCCTTCTCACTTTTGCATATGTTCCTTTATTAATTTCTTATACAACCATATTTTCTTCAACACCTGATCGATGAACTTGCTCCTTCTACTGCTCCTGTTAGAAATAGAAGAGGTGGTAGGCTTCGTAGTTTAGGCTCGTTGTCTAACCGTGGTTCTTCTCATGACAATATTTCCACTCCTTCCTCTTCTTGACCTAGGGCATCTTTGACCCCTAGTTCTTCTTCTAGAAATAGAGAATCGAGTGAACCAATACGTGAACCAACAGTCACCGAAATTGTTCCACGGGAATTTTCTTTCTTAACCGATCGATAACCATAATAAATCAAGTTTCTTCCTTAGCCTCCCATAATCGTGCTGATCTTTATCCTACCTTAATCATCGCTAGTTTAATTTCTCTTGTTCGAAGAGAATGCAACTAGAAACCTGACTTCCCAGTTTTAGTTCATGGTTCAAACCAGAGAATAACCTCATACCAGGCTAGTTATTCCTTTTTTTACACATATCCTTTCACTTTAGGATATCGACCACCCATTGATCCAGTGATTATTGAATTCCGCCACTACTTCAATGTGAGCCTAGGACAAATTGGTCCCATTGTTTGGAGAGCTATCGCATGCCTACGCTATCTATCTAACTTGTCTTCTATTCCTTTTACCTTCCGTCACTTGCTTCATCTTTATTCCCCTAAATTATTTCGTGAAGGGGATTTTTCTCTGGTGGCTAGAAGCAAAGGGGTATTGGTTAGTCCCGAATATGATAGAGACCATGGGTGGTATGCCCGCTTCGTTTCTGCTCCCACTATTGCTTTGGTGGGTGAAGAAAACATGCCTTTTCCAGAAAAGTTGAATTTTGCACGTAAGTATTTCTCCCTTGTCTTTTTCCTTTCTTCAAAAAAGAAACTCATATATTCTCGTGCCTACTTTTCAGCAACCATGGAAGTTTTCGAGGAGATTCCTAACTTTCGTTATTGGGTAGAAAAGTTATTATCGGTTTCCCCCATGGAGAGAAGATCTTGGAAGTTTCTCTCACAGAGATTCGGTTGGAAAGTAAAAACATTCGACACTTTTCCCGCTTAGTTTCTTTCTTTCTCTTCTGTTAGCTTAAGAGTTTCTTACCAAGCCTTTTTCTTTTACTAGGATTTCCTATTCGTGGTTTCAGTCCCGCATCTGTTTCTCCCACAAGACTTTCCATGTCTCTTTCTCAAGAGAGAATTTTGAGCTCTTCAAAGAGAAAAGATAATGGAGCCCGTGGCTCTGAAGGTGAAGAATAACTAGAGCAAGGTTATTTAGTACGCACACCTCGATTCAGGAGACGCGTTATTTCTGATGATGAAGATACCCCTCCACCGAGTTCAATCCACTCCAACCTTTTGGATGATCCAGAGAGTGCTCCATTAGTGATATCTGATGAAGATTTGAATGTTCTCCCCCATGATTCTGTTGAACAATTGTTTACTCATGGCTTCGAAAGTGATGAAGCTTTTAGTCCTGTTTATGAGGAGTTACCCCTTTCCTTATTTCCAATGTTAGTCCCCGTTCATCCTCAAGTTCCCTTACATGAAGTTACTATTGATGCTACCCCTGTGACTGCTTCCACCTTATCTGCCATTCCAGTTGCTGCTCATGTAGAAGTTGATCATTCTAGTAGCAAGAAGGCGATGAAGAAAATGATTGTTAAGGTTATTGAAGGTAGGAACCTATTGAAGAAGTCAGGTCAAGCCGATGTATGGTTGAATCCTTTGCTTGGTCCCGTGAGGAAGGCAAAGTTGGAGAGTCACAGTTCATTGACTTAAATGGATGATATTGTTCATTCATCTCTGAAGGTTCGAGTTTTGACTTTACTCTTTATTTTCTTTTCTTTTTTGTTCATCCATAACTCCTTTCCTTTCTTTTGTAGATCAATTGATAGGTATGAAACTCATGAAAAGGATCATCCATACTGAGCAACAAGTTATCGGTACCGTACCGAAGCTGACAATTGGAAAAAGCAATTTGAGGGTCTTCAATTGGAAAAAAGGTGTTGGCAGAGGAGAAGAATGCCTTAGAGCAACAAACGAAGATGGTTGCCGCTGAGTTATCGATTGAGAAGGCTTCTTCAAGTCAAGTTAGTAAGGATAAGGATATCCTTGAGTCCTCATTTGCTGAGCATCTTTCAAAGGCCACTGAAGAAATAAGGGGTTTGAAGGAACTCCTTAACTAGAAAGAGACTTATGCTGGAGAGTTGGTTCAAACACTTACTTGAAGATCTCCGCGCCTCTTCTGATAAGGTTAAGTTCTTGGAAATCTCTCTTGCCCCTTTGAAAACTGCCTATGATGCCTCCAAAGTAGATAAATAAGAGTTAAGGGCCGACATTGATCAGTGGGAGAAAGACTATGAGGCTCTTGAGGATAAGCTGACACTTGACGTGAGCTTGGATTTTCTGAATACTCGCCTCGAGACTCTGATGGAGGCCAGCCAGGAGGGTTTCGACCTCAATGCTGAGATTGCTAAAGCTAAAGAGGCAATTGATAAAACTCTGCAAAGTAAAGGCTTTTCCTCACCTGAGGTTGAAGTTCCCGAATGTGATGGTCTTGTTCTTAGTGAAGTTACTGTTCAAGCCCCTTCTCCCCAAGTTCAACCTTCCTCTCCTATTGCTGATGGTCCAGTGAATGATGCCACTTTGGATGCTGCCCCTCAGTGTTTTTCATTACTTAGTTTTATTTAGAACTTTTTGGTGGGAACGTTTTTTCTTCTTTTTTTTTTGGAATGGTTGCTGGTGTACCCCTATCTTGTTTTGGGGTTTGATAACAAACAAGTACCTTTGTTTTTACAAAGTTTAATATACAAGTCTCAGTTTTCTTTACCGTTTACTTTGATGTTTGAGTTTTTGTTTCACTCTTTGGTATTTAAGATTGCATATAAAAATGCTATAATATTTCGTGATTTTGATAGACATGAATTTTTATAAAAGAGGATTCTTTTATAAATGACACTGATGAAGATGATGTCTCATCATCATGTTGGTGTAAATATATGAAAGAAGTAGAAAAAGAAACAATTTGAGGAAGTTTTTTGCTTTGAACTTTCAAATTTTGTATAACATTCTTCATTTATAGAAATAACCTTTTGTACAACATTTACAACTCTTTCATAATTGCTTTCTTTGTAACAGGTTTCAAAATTCCGGGTCTATTATCTCGAAACTAATTACTGACCTTAACCTAAAAACTCGTAGGAACTTGGAGTATATCTTATGTCCATTTTGTGTCCGTCTTGCGAGTTTACTGTATTGGTAAAAAAGATTTTCACACGTAAGATGGTTCTTGACAACTCAGCCAGCTACATGGACCACGGAATATATGACAGCTGGACATGATTCTATAAAGAGGTACAGAGCAGAGAGGTACGGATCAATAAACCTACGAGAAACCTAACCTGATTGGGGCAAATAAGAGATGCGGTGAAAATGAATCCGGACAGAGCTACGAGCATATCCAGAGATCCTCAATTAATAACTCACACGTTACACAACCTTCACGCAATAGTTACGGTTATCCTTTGAAATGCCTCATTAATGTAATAATTAGTCATTAATGAGTGATCATTGTAAAAATCAGACGTTATATTGAGAAACTCCCTATATAAGGGAATACAAAATGGCTTGTAAGAGCATCTGGACTACGAATACAATACACTTTATTTTCTAAGCATCATATAATCGTCATTCATTGACTCCTTTTTACTTAATATTATTTCTTCGATTATCAGTAACCCGTGTTCATCCTAATAATAGCTTTGGTCAAAGGATCTAATTCTTTGGTTAAACATTTACACCTTCTCCAGGTTACTTCAAAGGTTTCTGATCCAGGCTTGATTTTTGGCTCTTAGGCTGATTCAGGCTTGAGTACTAACTTTTAGTATTCTTTGCCTTTATATATATAGTCCCCCTGGTGTTAGAGATTTGAAGTATGAAATATCGGGCATTGGATTGTTCCTTCCCTTTGGTCCATTTCCTGGAAAGGAAAACACACACGGGACTCGGAGATACATATTTAGATGATAACTGCTTAGCCCTTTTTTTCCATCAGAAAGATTTTAACCAAGACCGAGAATAATTTAGTATTCCTCGTGTCTTTCGGGTATAAAATCATCATTTGGTACGGGCTAGCTTTTGGCCTATCATCTAAAATTGTTAGTATAATTCAAAATAACAAAATAAAATCACATTCGAGCGATACCTGACCATGGGTACTTCTTTTGCCTAGAAGTAATACTTATTTAAATGATTTGCATTCCAATTTGATGGTAATACCTTGCCTTCCATGGTTTCCAACTCATATGCTCCCTTTCAAACGATATTTCGAATCCTGTAAGGACCTTCCCAATTTGGACTCAACTTCCGTGCACTGGCTTCTTTTGTTGATTGAAAAACTTTTTTGAGGATGAAGTCCCTAATCTTTAAGTATCTAAGATGAGCTTTCTTGTTGTAGTATCGCTCGATAATTTGTTTTTGAGCCGCCATTCTTATTAGGACCGCTTCTCTCCTTTCTTCGAGTAAATCCAAATTCATTCGTATCTCTTCCTCGTTTGATTCCTCGGTTGCTTGAGTAAATCTTGTACTTGGTTCACCTATTTCAACTGGAATTAAGGCTTCAGTACCATAAACAAATGAAAATTGAGTCTCTCCCGTGCTTGTCTTTGCTGTCATTCGATATGCCCATAAGACTCTTGGTAACAACTCAGGCCACTTGCCTTTTGATTCCTCTAATATCTTCTTAAAACTATTAATAATAACTTTGTTTGTTGATTCGGCTTTTCCATTAGCCAAAGCGTGGTAAGGTGAGGATGTTATTCGCTTAATCTGCCAACTTTGAAAAAATTCTGTGATTTTCGTGCCTATGAATTGTGGGCCATTATCACACACGATTTCTCCTGGAACTCCGAACCGACATTTAATGTTTCTCCAAATAAATTCCATGACTTCTTTCTCTGGTACCTGATTGAAGGCTCATGCCTTTACCCATTTGGAAAAATAATTCGTTAATACTAATAAAAATTGTACCTTTCCTTTAGCTTGTGGCAGTGGACCCACGATATCCATTCCCCACTTCATAAATGGCCATGGGAAAATAACCAAATGTAATAGCTCGGCCGGACGATGCATGTTATTGCCATAACGCTGACATTTATCACACATGGCCACAAAACTTTCTGCATCTTTGTCACGACCCGAAATCCAACCTTCGGGCCATGACTGTGACTAACGGCGAACCCGCTAGATAAGCCAACGATTGAAACAAAATAAAACTCATTAACAACAAAAAACGAACAAGATAACTAAGACATCGATGGTCTGCAATGTGAAGGTTAAAAAATAACCAAAATATAACATAGCAATTTCGAAATAAAACCCATGTACAAATCCCAGAACTGGTGCCACATACTCACGAACTGTCTAAGAGATTACTAAAACAAAGGTCTGAAAATAAATACATAGGACTGTCTTTGAAATATAGGTAAGACAGAGCTGAAAGTGAAGAGTAGAAGGTGACGCCAAGGCCGACGAACGTCTGCGGGTCTACCACGATGTCTCATGTATGAACTGATGAGATGCTCCGACCGTCAGTGATCACCGGGTCCGGCTGCGTAGTCTGCACAACATAAAGAAGTGCAGGTGTAGCATCAGTACAACCGACCCCGTGTACTGAGTAAGTGCCGAGCCTAACCTCGGCGAAGTATTGACGAGGCTAGGACCGACAACAATATATGTACCTATGCAATTCTATATAATAACAGGTAAAATGTCGACGGAAATAAGCAAGTAAGACAGATACGGGGAGAACATGTTAGGGGTAAAAAGGGGCAACAAAATGCTAGCAAGGTAGAACAGGGTAATAACTGAAATGTAAAGATAAAGGCAGGAATTTAACTTCTCAAACAGATAATGAACAACATAAGGCACGGCATGTCCCCTCGTGCATAACCTCACAATCACTCGGCACGGAATGTCCCCTCGTGCGTATATAATAACACTCGGCACGGAATGTCCCCTCGTGCATAACCTCCCAATCACACAGCACAAAATGTCCCCTCGTGCGCATATAATTACACTCGGCACAGAATGTCCCCTCGTGCATAGCCTCACAATCGCTCGGCACAGAATGTCCCCTCGTGCGTATATAATAATCAATGATCAACATGGCATGTCCCCTCGTGTGATAAATAATAAACAGTCGGCACGGCATGTCCCCTCGTGCGATAAATAATAAAACAAAACAACAATATAATGTGAAAGTCAACATTAAGAAGTCTCAAGTGCATGGAAGTGCTCAATAAAGTGCTATTGTCCCGGCAAGGAGAAATCATCAATTACAAACTCAACAAATGCCCGACAAGGGTCTCGGATATAACCAACCTCGCATCAGAAATACAAGTTCACAGTGTAAGCCTCAACTGAAAATAATAACTCAATAACTCCCCACGTTATGAAACAACATCAAGGTATCACTACTAATTCACCAATTACTCATAGTACGGGGAATATTAAGAACACAGTAAGTTTCATCACAATTTACTCACGGGCATGCTTGACCGCAACATATAGGCACTCGTCACCACGCCTATACGTTGGACATGAGTTACACATAGCAAATAGGACTCTATACCTAATCCCTCAAGCTGAGGTTAGGCCAAACACTTACCTCGGCTAAAAAATGCAAGTCAAGCCTCAATCACAGCCTTCCATCTCGAATCCAACTCCGAATCGGTAATATCTAGACATAAAGGATTTATTAACATCAATAAGTACTCAATAAACCAATTCCCAAGCCTAATTATACATTTCCTACTATTCTTCCAAGAATACTAAAATTCGACCCTGGGCCCACACGTTCAGATTTTAAAAAAATTCATGAAGGAATCAATTACCCGGAGCCTAAGGATCGAAGTTATGTGATTTATACACATGGCCTAACATGGAAAGTCACAAAATCCTCAAGAACCCTAAAATTATTACCTAATTCTATGATTTTTTAGATGATTTAGTAGTGAATTTAACTAGGAATTAATGTTAAAACTAGAAGTTTATGAGGTTTAACTTACCTCTTGCAGTGGGTGGTCGAGGGAGATGCTGCCCAAGCTTGGATGCTCTCTAATGGAAGTTGATGGTGAGAAAAATGGAGAAAAGCCCGAAATTTTGGACATTTAAGAGGGGCTGCCAACATGGGTTTCCGCACCTGCGACCTTAGGACCGCAGGTGCGGTCACGCGCCTGCGAGAAATTCTTCACCCCTACGGAAAAGGGCCTAGGACCCTGGGCTCCCACCTGCGGAGTTGGGAGCCGCGCCAGCGGTCCCGCTCCTTCGGAATTTGTTCCGCACCTGCGAGGCAGGGACCACAGGAGCGGTCCCGCATCTGCGGCTGTGCACCAACAGTGATTTTTGCTGGTTTTTGGCCTCGTGCAGGGTCCGGGAGGCACCTGGGCCCACCCGAGCCCCCGTCCAAATATACCAACAAGTCCCAAATCATTAGACGGACTTGCTCGAGCGCACGGAACACTCAACACAACGCTAAAACTCAAAATCACCCTCCAAAACCCCAGAATTCAAAACTTAAGAACTTTGAAATTCTAGAATTCTATAACGATGCGCCGGACCGACCCTTACAACTCGGAACGACTTCAAATTTTGCAGACAAGTCATAAATAACATAGTGGAACTATTCCCGGCCTCGGAATTACATTAGGACCTCGGTAGCATAAAATCACATTCCTAACCAAATTTCAAGTTTTATGAACATCCTCAAAACTTTACTAACTCCAAATCTCTCATTTGATCCGAATCCCGTCAAATTGAGTCCGTTTTACCCAAATTTCACAGATAGGACAAATAACATATAATAAACTTGTTATGGGCTCCGAAACCGTAATACGGGCCCGGTAACATGGCTTTCACATAATTACTCATTTTCAAAATCCTTTATTATTTCCAGAAAATAATTTTCTTTAAAAATTCATTTCTCGGGCTTGGGACCTCGGAATCCGATTCCGGGCATACGCCCAAGTCCCATATTTTCCTACGGACCCTCCGGGACTGTCACATCACGGGTTTGGGTCCGTTCACCAAAAATGTTGACTAAAGTCAACTTTATTCAATTATTCAATTCAAAAATCACATTTTTATCAAATTTTCACATGGAAGCTTCCTGGCTACCTGCCTGGGCTGCGCGCGCATATCGAGGTGATATTAACGGAGGCTTTTGGGGCCTTGGAACACATATTTAGCTGGAATTACTTAGTATGACCTTTTGGGTCATCACAATCTCCACCTCTAAAAAAAACATTCGTCCTTGAACGNTAAGTCAGATCCTTGTCCAATTGGACACCGCTGAAGTCAAGAACATGAGATGGATCTGCAATATACCTCCGGAGCATGGATATATGAAACACTTGATGCACTGCTGATAAATGCGGTGGCAAGGCAAGTCTGTAGGCCACCTCTCCTACCTTGTCCAAAATCTCAAATGGACCAATATACCTAGGGCTCAACTTGCCCTTCTTTCCGAATCTCATCACGCCCTTCATAGGCGACACTCGAAGGAACACCTGGTCTCCTACCATGAAAGCCAAATCTCGAACTCTACGATCTGCATAACTCTTCTGCCTGGACTGAGCTGTACGAAGCCTATCCTGGATAATTTTCACCTTATCCAAGGCATCCTGGACTAAATCCGAACCTAATAGTCTATCCTCCCGGGGCTCAAACCATCCAACTGGAGACCGACATCGCCTACCATACAACGCCTCATACAGAGCCATCTGAATGCTCGACTGGTAACTGTTGTTGTAGGAAAACTCTGCTAAAGGCAAGAACTGATCCCATGAACCACCAAAATCAATAACACATGCCGCAAACATATCCTCCAAAATCTGAATAGTGCGCTCGGACTGTCCGTCCGTCTGAGGATGAAATGTTGTGCTCAACTCAATCTGTGTGCCCAACTCTCGCTGGAATACTCTCCAGAAATGGGAGGTAAACTGAGTACCTCGGTCTGATATGATAGATAAGGGAACACCGTGCAATCTGACAATTTCTCTCATATAGATCTGAGCCAACTTCTCTGCCGAAGATGAAACCGCCACCGGAATGAAATGTGTTGACTTGGTCAGCCTATCTACAACAACCCATACTGCATCAACCATCCTCTGTGTCTGTGGGAGTCCAACTACAAAATCCATCGTGATACGCTCCCACTTCCACTCGGGAAGCTGAATCTGCTGCATCAAACCACCGGGTCTCTGGTGCTCATATTTAACCTGCTGACAATTCAAGCACCGAGCCACATAAGCCACAATGTCCTTCTTCATTCTACGCCACCAATAATGCTGCCGTAAATTCTGGTACATCTTCGCGGCGCCCGGATGAATGGAATACCGGGAACTATGGGCCTCCTGCAATATTAACTCACGAATACCATCAACATCCGGAACACATATACGACCCTGCAATCTTAAAACTCCTTCAGCATCAACTGTGACCTACTTGGCACGTCCCTGCCGAACCGCATCCCTAAGAGCACACATATAACGATCCTTATACTGCCTGGCGCGAATACGATCATACAATGAAGAACGAGCGACGGTATGGGCCAAAACACTGCCACCCTCAGAAACCTCCAATCTAACAAATCGATTGGCTAACGCCTGAATATCCAAAGCCAAAGGTCGCTTTCCAACTGATAGATAAGCCAAACTACCCATGCTGACTGACCTCCAGCTCAAGGCATCAGCCACCACATTGGCCTTTCCCGGATGATAGAGAATAGTAATGTCATAATCTTTCAGCAACTCTAACCACCTCCTCTGCCTCATATTCAACTCCTTTTGCTTAAACAAATATTGCAAACTCTTGTGATTAGTGAATACCTCACACAGTACCCCATGCAAATAGTGCCTCCAAAATCTTCAGGGCATGAACAATAGCTGCAAGCTCCAAATCATGGACTGGATAGTTCTTCTCGTGAACCTTCAACTGACGTGAAGCATAGGCTATAACTCTCCCATCCTGCATCAACACTGCACCCAGACCAACTCGCGAAGCATCACAATACACGGTATAAGAACCTGAACCTGTGGGCAGTACCAACACCGGTGATGTGGTCAATGCTATCTTGAGCTTCTGAAAGCTCGCTTCACACTCCTCCGACCATCTGAACTGAACACTCTTCTGCGTCAATTTGGTCATGGGGGCTGCTATAGATGAAAACCCCTCCACGAAAACCGGCGATAATAGCCTGCTAGGCCCAAGAAACTCTGAATCTCTATGGCTGAAGTGGGCCTAGGCCAATCTCTAACTGCTGAAACTTTCTTCGGATCCACCTGAATGCCCTCTGCCGATACCACGTGGCCCAAGAATGCCACAGAACTCAACCAGAACTCACACTTAGAAAACTTGGCATACAACTGCCTATCCCTCAGAGTCTTGTTCAAAACTTCGAAGGTGCTGCTCGTGCTCCTCTCAGCTGCGAGAGTATATCAAAATATCATCTATAAACACGATCACAAA
>ML286927.1:0-14012 GCA_005239495.1 Nicotiana undulata | reverse complement strand
TTACAAATACTTCTTCCTTCAAATAGCCATTGAGAAAAGCACTCTTTACATCCATCTGATGCAAAGTGAATTCCATTTGTTCAGCAAATGCTATAAGAAGTCGGATTGCTTCCAATCTTGCCACAGGAGCAAATGTCTCATCATAATCAATTCCCTCTTCTTGGCTATATCCTTGAACAACCAGTCTTGCCTTATTTCTAGTAACAGTTCCATCCTCATCGAGTTTATTCCTGAAGACCCACTTGGTGCCAATTATTGATCTGTCCAGTGGTCTGGGTACCAAGTGCCATACTTGACTTATTTCAAATTAATTCAGTTCCTCTTGCATAGTAGTTACCCAGTCAGCATCTTTCAGGGCTTCAACAATGTTCTTTGGTCCAATCATGGATAGGAATGCATCAAACGCACACATATTTTTCAAGGAGGATCTAGTTTTGATTCCAGATCTTAGGTCTGTTATGACGTTCTCAAGAGGGTGAGAACTCTGATATCTGTGTGGTTTGAGAGCCAGTTGTTCACTTCTGGATTGTTCCAAGTTGTCTTGTTGCAGTGGAACAGGATCAGGACCAGTAATTTCATGAGAGATTCTCCCTGTCAAGTTGCGTGGGGTTGTTGGACCTGTTCCATCTCCCATGGGTGCTTCAATGTAGTCATTGCTCCTCACCAGTCCAAGCTCCTCATCTTCTGGTTCCTGTCTCTCAGATAAAGTGTTAGTTTCATCAAAGACAAAATGTACACTTTCTTCTACTCACATAGTTCTTTTATTATATATTTTATAAGCTTTGCTATGTGTAGAATATCCCAAGAACACTCCCTCATCACTTCTGGGATCAAATTTTCCTAAAGAATCTTTGTCATTATTATGCACATAACACTTGCATCCAAAATCCCTAAGATGAGATATGTTGGGCTTTATCCCTTTAAGTAATTCATAGGGAGTTTTCTCTACCAGAGGTCTGGTCATGCATCTATTGATAATATAACATGCAGTGTTAATTGCTTCTGCCCAGAAGCTGTGAGGTAGTTTGCTTGATAGAAGCATGGTTCTTGCCATGTCTTCAAGAGTTCTGTTTTTCCTTTCAACAACCCCATTTTGCTGTGGGGTTCTAGGAGCAGAAAAATTGTGATTCACACCATGTTCATCACAGAACTCAGTAAACTTAGCATTCTCAAACTCAGTACCATGGTCAGATCTAATGGATGCTAGTTGATGTCTTAATTGATTCTGAATCTTCTTGACAAATGAGGTGAACATTTCAAATGCTTCATCCTTAGATGCCAAGAACAAGGTCCAAGTGAACCTTGAGAAATCATCTACTAGTACCATAACATATCTCTTTCCACCTCTACTTAGAGTTCTCATGGGACCACAGAGATCCATATGAACCAGTTCCAACGACCTGGTGGTACTGACCATTTTCTTACTTTTGAAAGAAGACCTTACCTGCTTCCCCCTTGCACATGCCTCACAAACCTTGTCTTCTTTGAACTTAATGTTAGGAAGCCCTACCACTAAGTCCTTAGAGACCAGCTTGTTAAGTTGAGTTAGACTTGCATGACCAAGTCTTTTGTGCCACAGGAGGGGATCACTGTCCAACACACTAAGGCAAGTGAGTTCATTGTCAGACAGTGTGGACAAGTCAATGACATAGATATTGTTCATTCTTTTTCCCTACAGGACAATCTTGGCAGTAAGCAAGTTGATCACAAAAACATTTCGGAAAGTAAAAGCGACAAGGTTACCTCTGTCACACAGTTGTGACACACTGATAAGGCTATATTTCAAGCCATCTATCAGATACACATGTTCAATTGAACGTGTGTCATCTTTACCTACCTTGCCGACCCTTATTATTTCACCTTTCTTTCCGTTTCCAAAGGAGACATTTCCTCCTTTGAGATTTTTCAAGTGAAAGGAGCTGTTCCTTGTTCCCTGTCATATGCTTAGAGCAGCCACTATCCAAAAACCAAAACTAGCTGCCTCTCTTCACTTGTACCTTCAAAAGAGATCAGGGGTTAGTTTTAAGAACCCAAACTAGTTTGGGTCCCTTTCCATGAGAGAATGGATGAATCAGATTTTTTCTGGCCCAATTTGGTAGCCAATTTTTCTTTTTAATGAATCTCTCATTTTTCTAACTGGCCTTTTCTTTTGCAGAACACTCATATTTAGAGTGGCCAGTCTTCCCACAATGGGTGCAAATTTTATTTTCAGGGAGAGTGAGATACTTGCTTTTGGGATCCCATTTAGGCAATTGACTCCCAAAACCAAGCCCTCTCCGGTTGCTACTATGATTCTCTTGGAGCCATATTAAAGCATCAGAAGACTTATTCCACTTACGTGTTCTATCAAATTCATGTTTGACTTTGCCAAGTTCTTCTTTAAGAGAATTTATCTGCTCATCTTTGGCATACATTTTATCTTTAAATTTACCTAAATCTTCTTCTAACTTCGCATGAGAGTGATCAACTACCTTTTTACTGGATCCTAGTCTTAACTTTAAATTTTCAGATTTTAGTTCTAGAATCTCAGTTTCGAGTGGTTGAACCTGGTTCATCAAGACAGTGTTTTTCTTTTCAGATTCACTGACCCTTATTTCCAGGTCCATGCATTTTGCTCTCAGCATTGCACACTCTTTAGATAGTTGATCTTTCTCTTTAGTTGTCTCCTCAGAATCATCAATGAAGTCAAGTAGCAACTCAGAGAGTTTCTCCTTAGATAGAAACTTTATTTTTGTTTTAAGATGTGAGATACTTACCTGTGGTTCTTCATAAGTCTCCTCATCAGATTCTCCAATTGCCATGAGAGCTTGATCTTCTGTCTCACCATCTTCTGATTCTTCATCTGAACTTTCCCCCCAAGCAGCAACCATAGCCTTTGTAGTAGTTTTCTTGGGTTGGACCAGTTCCTTCTTCCTATTCTTTCTTTCATATCTCTCCTTCCTCTATTCTACTTCCCACTAGGGGCAATTCTTGATGAGATGATCAGTTTTTCCACACTTGTAGCATCCTTCATTAGCTGGCCTTTCAGGAGCCTTTGCCTTGTTGAAGTTTCCCCCTCTAGAGATGCCTTTATTTCTCATGAGAAAGTTTCTGAATTCTTTGGTGATCATGGCCATCTCATCATCCTCCAGATCTGCTCCCTCTGTGATCCTTAGTGCTAAACTTCTTTCTTTCTTTGGAGCATCCATTTTCATGGCCTGCCTTCTGAGTTCGTAAGCATTAAGGTTGCCAATCAACTCATCTAGTCTAAGGGTTGCCATATTTTTGGATTCCTGAATGGCAGTTATCTTGCTTTCCCAGGAGATAGGTAGAACCCTAGTCAAGATCTTCTCAACCTTGTCTTCTTCAAGGATGACTCTTCCAAGAGACTTGAGTTCATTAGTCAAGGTTGTGAACCTTGTGTGCATCTCCTGAATTGTTTCACCTTCCTTCATAGTGAAGTTTTCATAGTGAGAGTATAGCAACGTACCTCTAGACCTCTTCACTTGAGATGTTCCTTTATGTGCCACTTGTAGAGTATCCCAGATTTCCTTGGCAGTGGTACAACTTTGGATTCTGCTGTATTCATCTGAGCCTAGTCCACACACTAGCCACTTCTTAGCCTTGGCATTCTTCTCCCATTTCTTCAGATCCTCAATCGTGCAGTCAGGCCTAGTTTTAGGTACATCTACTCCTTCAGCAGTTTTCTTCATTGTTGCAAGCGGTCCATCAGTGACTATGTCCCAGAGTTCATAGTCCTCTCCAATAAGGTGATCCTTCATTCTATTCTTCCACCAAGAATAGTACTGGCCGTTGAAGAGTGGTGGTCTTGCAGTTGATTGTCCTTCCCAGTTCCCAGGTGGTGCACTCATCTTGATCTTTTCCTAGGTGTTAGCCTCTTCAAGGATAACCTGCTCTGATACCAATTGATGTTTTAGACTTCAATACTACACAATATTATAAGTTAATTGTGCAGTGCCCAATTTTCGAGTGCTGTCTAATAAGAAGAAGCCGATTCTTCTTAATCTACTACTTACTATAGTTTGCGGAATAATTAAGCAGTAATAGTAAAGACACAGGGATTTTTACGTGGAAAACACCTGGCTCAAAAGGTGAAAAAACCACGACCTACTCCTCAGTAGGATTTGCTCAAACTCTTCACTAAACACTGAGCCAAAACGGACTTACAAAATAAACTCTTTTGTAATCCTAGGACTAACTCTAATCCTCTTTGTATCAACTAGCCTCTAGCTAATTTCTACAGAATTCAAGCTAACTCTAACTTGATCAATTTGTACCTATTACAATTTGCTTCTAATAAAGCTGATAAGATACAATATTTAAACTCCTACTACAATCAACTAGACTCGATATACAGACAATGAAACTGTTCCTTCTAGTTGAACTGTAGCCTTTGTATCGCACAACAATTCTACTTGCAAAACCTCTAGAACTTTTGCTTCAGAACTTGATTCACTTTTGTACTTGTGCGTCATCACTTTCAACCGTAATACTTTGATTATTTATAGAGGCCGTTTGTTGAGTCCATGATACAATTTTGATCAAACTGTTCCTTGGTAGACAAGTTTGATTGTAACTCAACTTCCTTCCTCTATTCCTGTCCTATCTGAAATCAACTTCTGTCTTTTCTATCAATTTGCAACCTTTTCGTATTAGGATACATTCTCTTAGTTCTTTGATATTTAGTAAACACTAATATCTCCTAGACTTCTACTATTTGAGATCCAACTGCTTCATACAGAAGTGTGTGCTATGATGGACCTGGTTCAACTGGACACCTGTTGTCAATCTTCAAAACCCATTCAGTGACATGGGCCAACAACGGCATGTCCCCTCGTGCAATAAATAATAAACAACCGGCACGGCATGTCCCCTCGTGCAATAAATAATAAACAATCGGCACGGCGTGTCCCCTCGTGCAATAAATAATAAACAATCGGCACGGCATGTCCCCTCGTGCAATAAATAATAAACAATCGGCACAGCATGTCCCCTCGTGCAATAAATAATATAAAAACAACAATATAATGTGAAACTAACAATAAGAAAATCTCAAGTGTACCGAAATACTCAATAATATTCTATCGTCCCGTCAAGGGACTCAACTATAACCAAACTCGCTCAGAAGTGTAATTTCAATAGTAAAGAGCCTCAACTGAACAATTAATCAATAATTTCCCACGTCATGAAACAACATCAATGTATCACTTTTAAATCACCAATTATTCATAGTACAGAGAATATAAAAAACACGGTATAATTCATCACAATTGACTCGCAGGTTGCTTGACCGCAACATATAGGTACTCGTCACCTCACCTATACGTTGGACATGAATTACACATAGCAAATAAGACTCTATACCTATTCCCTCAAGCTAAGGTTAGGCCAAACACTTACCTCGGCTCCAAAATGCAAGTCAAGCCTCAATCAAAACCTTCACTCTCGAATCCAACTCCGAATCGATAATATCTTAACCGTAGCCAGGTCATGGTGTGTTCTTCCCAAGCTCACAAGTCTCTAATGGTGGTGGAAAATGAATGAGAGGGGTGAAATCCCGTGTTTTGAAGAATATATACTGCCCGGCCTACAGGGATTCCACACCTGCGGCTCGAGGACTGCACCTGCGGCCTCACTCCTTCGAGTTGGGGCTCGCACCTGCGGAACTGGATAAGCGGGGCTGGGGTTGCACCTGCGGAGGGATTACCGCACCTGCGGTTCCGCTCCTGCGATAATGGGGGACCTCACCTGGGGTCGCACCTGAGATGCTTGGGACCGCAGGAGCGATCCCGCACCTGCGACTCGGCAACCGCACCTGCGGTCACACCAGATCAGGTGCACCAGCAGTTGCATCAGCTGGTTTTTAGCCCCATTTGGTACCCGGGAAGTACCTGGGCCCACCCGAGCCCCCGTCCAAATATACAAACAAGTCCTAAATCATAATACGGACTCGCTCGAGCCTTCGAAACACCCAAAACAACGCTAAATCTCAAAATCACACCCCCAAAACCCCTAAAACCCTAACTTAAGAAACTTCAAGTTCTTGATTTCTATAACGATGCGCCGGACCGACCCATACAATTCAGAATGACATCAAATTTTGCAGACAAGTCATAAATGACATAGCGGAACTATTCCCGATATCGGAAATGCATTCGGACCTCGATATCATAAAATCACGTTCCAAACCAAATTTCAAAATTAAGGGAATCCTTATTATTTTCGAAAAATAATTTTCTTTAAAAATTCATTTCTCGGACCTGGGATCTCGGAATTCGATTCCGGGCATACGCCCAAGTCCCATATTTTCCTACGGACCCTCCTGGACCGTCAAGTCACGGGTCCGGGTCTGTTTACCAAAAATGTTGACCAAAGGTAACTTTAATCAATTAATTATTATAAATTCAACTTTTTATCAAATTTCCACATAAAGGCTTCCTGGCTACGCGCCCGGGCTGCGCACGCACATCGAG
Source organism: Nicotiana undulata (assembly GCA_005239495.1). Lineage (NCBI taxonomy): Eukaryota > Viridiplantae > Streptophyta > Magnoliopsida > Solanales > Solanaceae > Nicotiana > Nicotiana undulata. Next base: position 7,539 of record ML286927.1, on the reverse strand, counting down.
GTGAGATTAACGGAGGCTCTCAGAGCCTCAAAACAAAGTTTTGTTTTTGTGTTAAATTTACATAGGATGACCGTTTGGGTCATCACAATCTCCACCTCTAAAACAAACGTTCGTCCTCGAACGCACATAGAAAAGTACCTGAATCGGGGAAAAGGTGGGGATATCGGCTCCGCATATCGAACTCGGACTCCCAAGTAGCTGCCTCAACAAGCTGACCTCTCCACTGGACACGAACCGAAGGATAACTCTTCGATCTCAACCGTCGCACCTGCCGGTCTAATATAGCTACCGACTCCTCGTAAGACAAATCCTGGTCCAACTGGACACCGCTGAAGTCAAGTACATGAGATGGATCCGCAATATACCTCCGGAGCATAGACACGTGAAATACCGGATGCACAACTGACAAACTAGGTGGCAAGGCAAGTCTGTAGGCCACCTCTCCCACCTTATCCAAAATCTCAAATGGACCAATGAACCTAGGGCTCAACTTGCCCTTCTTCCCGAACCTCATCACGCCCTTCATAGGCGACACTCGAAGGAACACCCAGTCTCCTACCATAAAGGCCAAATCTCGAACTCTGCGATCCGCATAACTCCTCTGCCTGGACTGAGCTGTACGAAGTCTATCCTGAATAATCTTCACTTTGTCCAAGGCATCCTGGACTAACTCAGAACCCAACAATCTAGCCTCTCCTAGCTCAAACCATCCGACTGGAGACCGACACCGTCTACCATACAACGCCTCGTACGGGGCCATCTGAATGCTCGACTGATAGCTATTATTGTAGGCAAACTCAGCTAAAGGCAAGTACTGGTCCCATGAACCACCAAAATCAATAACACAAGCCCGCAACATATCCTCAAAAATCTGAATAGTACGCTCGGACTGTCTGTCCGTCTGAGGATGAAATGATGTGCTCAAATCAATCTGTGTGCCCAACTCTCGCTGAAATATTCTCCAGAAATGGGAGGTAAACTGAGTACCTCTGTCTGATATAATGGATAAGGGCACACCATGAAATCGAACAACCTCTCTCATATATATCCTTGCCAACTTCTCCGCTGAATATGTAACTGATACCGGAATGAAGTGCGTTAACTTGGTCAGCCTATCCACAACAACCCAAACCGCATCAAACATCCTCTGAGTCCGTGGGAGTCCAACTACAAAGTCCATGGTGATACGCTCCCACTTCCACTCAGAAAGTTGAATCTGCTGCATCAAACCACCGGGTCTTTCGTGCTCGTACTTAACCTGCTGACAGTTCAAGCACCGAGCTACATAAGCTACGATATCCTTCTTCATCCTCCGCCACTAATAATGCTGCCGCAAGTCCTGGTACATCTTTGCGGTGCCCGGATGGATGGAATACCGGGAACTATGGGCCTCCTGAAGAATCAACTCACGAATGCCATCAACATCCGGCACCCAAATATGGCCCTGCATCCTCAGAACTCCCTCATCATCCACTATGACCTGCTTGGCACCTCTGTGCCGGACTGTATCTCTAAGAACACATAAATGACGATCATCATAGTGCCTGGCCCGAATACGATCATACAATGAAGAACGAGCCACAGTATGGGCCAAAACACTGCCAGTCTCAAAAACCTCCAACCTCACAAATCTGTTGGCTAAAGCCTGGACATCCAACGCCATAGGTCGCTCTCCGACTGATAAATAAGCAAGTCTACCCATACTGGCTGACTTCCGTCTCAAAGCATCGTCCACCACATTAGCCTTCCCCGGATGATAAAGAATGGTAATATCATAATCTTTCAGTAACTCTAACCACCTTCTCTGCCTCATGTTCAACTCCTTTTGCTTGAATAGGTATTGCAAACTCTTGTGATCCGTGAACACCTCACATGGCACACCATACAAGTAATGCCTCCAAATCTTCAAGGCATGAACAATCGCTGCTAACTCCAAGTCATGAACTGGATAATTCTTCTCGTGAACCTTCCACTGACGAGAAGCATAGACTATGACCTTGCCATCCAGCATCATCACTGCACCAAGTCCAACTCTTGAAGCATCACAATACATGGTATACGGTCCTGAACCTGTGGGCAACACTAACACCGGTGCCGTGGTCAAGTCTGTCTTGAGATTCTAAAAGCTCGCCTCACACTCATCCGACCACCCGAACGGGGCACCCTTCTGGGTCAACCTGGTCATCGGGGCTGCTATAGATGAAAAACCCTCCACAAATCGGCGATAATAGCCTGCTAAGCCCAAGAAGCTCCGAATCTCTGTAGCTGAAGTGGGTCTAGGCCAATCTCTGACTGCTGAAATCTTCTTGGGATCCACCTGAATACCCTCTACCGACACAACATGGCCCAAAAATGCCACCGAACTCAACCAGAACTCACACTTAAAAAATTTGGCATACAACTGCCTATCCCTCAGAGTCTGGAGGACGACTCGAAGGTGCTGCTCATGCTCCTCTCGGCTATGGGAGTAAATCAAGATATCATCAATAAACACAATCACAAATGAGTCCAAATATGGCCTGAACACACGGTTCATCAACTCCATAAAAGCAGCGGGGGCATTAGTCAACCCAAAAGACATCACCAGAAACTCATAATGCCCATAACGAGTGTGAAAAGGTGTCTTAGGGACATCTGAAGCCCTAATCCTCAGCTGATGGTAACCAGATCTCAAGTCTATCTTGGAGAACACTGTAGCACCCTGAAGCTGGTCAAATAGATCATCAATCCTTGGCAAAGGGTACTTGTTCTTAATGGTAACCTTATTCAACTGTCGATTGTCAATACACATCCTCATTGAGCCATCTTTTGTCTTAACGAACAACACTGGAGAACCCCAAGGAGAAACACTAGGCCTAATGGAGCCTTTATCCAACAAATCCTGTAACTGCTCCTTCAATTCTTCCAACTCTGGCGGGACCATACGATACGGCGGAATAGAAATGGGCTGAGTGCCCTGAGCCACCTCAATACAAAAGTCAATATCCTTGTCGGGTGGCATACCCGGTAGGTCAGTAGGGAATACCTATGGGAACTCACGAACCACGGGCACAGACTCCATAGAAGGAACCTCAGCACTAGAATCACGAACATACGCCAGATAAGCCAAACAACCCTTCTCTACCATGAGCCGTGCCTTCATATATGAAATAACTCTACCGGAAGAATGACTAGGAGTCCCCCTCCACTCCAAACGAGGCACACCCGGCAAGGCCAAGGTCACTGTCTTGGTGTGACAGTCCAGAATAGCATGATAGAGGGATAACCAATCCATCCCCGATATAACATCAAAGACAACCATATCAAGAAGCAACAGATCAAACTGAGTCTCCAGACTACCAATAACTACTACGCAAGCACGGTAGACTCAATCTACCACTATAGAATCACCCACCGGTGTAGACACATGCACAACAGTACTCAAGGAGTCACGGGGCATACTCAAATAAGGGGCAAAATATGAAGACACATAGGAGAATGTATAACCCGGATCGAATAATACCGAAGCATCTCGGCTGCAAACTGGAACCGTACCTGTAATAACTGCATCAGAAGCCTCAACGTTAGGCCTGGCAGGAAAAGCATACACCGGGGCTGAGCCCCTCCAGCCTGAACAACACTGGGTCGACCTACTATGGCCTGACCTCTACCTCTCGTGGAATGCCCTCCACCTCTATGAGTCTGACTTCCACCTCTGGCACCACGACCACCACCCCTAGCTGGTTGAGGAGGTGGGGATGCACCTGATGCGGGAACCATGGAACGTGAACCCTGATACTGAGATCCACCAAAACCTCGGGGTAGAACCTTGAGATGTGCCTTGAACCACCGCAAGTGTATCAAGTCTTCGGCTGCTGAGAATACTGACCCTGGGACTATCCCTGGCGACCAGAATGACCACCCTGAAGACTCTGAATTGGCGGTGCACTGATAGGAGCTGATGATGCACTGCGGGATACCTGGAGTGCCGACTGGTAAGGCTTAGGGGGATGACCTCTACCAAATGAATCTCTGCCTCCAGATGAGGCACCACTGAAACGGCCGAAGTGACGAGGTCTCTTGTTAGACCCCTGACCACCACCCTAGGATAATACCATCTCAATGCGTTTGGCCACATCGGCTGCATCCTGAAAGGAGATATCAGTACCCGTCTCCCTGACCATCTGAATTCTGATAGGATGAGCCAGACCCTCAATAAATCTCCGAACCCTCTCCCGATTAGTGGGGAGTATCATAATAGCATGCCTAGATAGAGTGATGAACCTGGTCTCGTACTGAGTGACAGACATAGATCCTTGCTGGAGGCGCTCAAACTGCCCCGAAGATCCTCCCTCTGAGTAACTGGAAGGAACTTCCCCAAGAATAACTCGGAGAACTGAGCCCAAGTCAAAGGTGCAGACCTACCTGGCCTGGTCAAGCAATAATCTCTCCACCAAGTCTTAGTGGAACCCGAAAGACGAAAAGTAGAAAAATCCACTCCATTGGACTCCATAATGCCCATGTTCCGCATAACATCATAACAGCTGTCCAAATAATCCTGGGGAGCCTCTGATGGTGCACCAGTAAATGTAGTAGTGAATATCTTGGTGAACCGATCCAGTATCCATAGAGAATCTACTGACATAGCTGCACCCTCGGCTGCCGGCGACACAATACCCGGCTGAGCTACTCCAGCTGTCTGAGGTGCCGAAGTCTGGAACTGAGTGGAAAACTGCTCTGGCGTATGAGTAGCAGGAGTCTGGGTCCCTCCCATAGATTGAGATCCAGCTGGTGCAATAGGAAGAAGACCGACCTGATCCACACTCTCCATGAGTCCCACTAAGCGGACTAGAGCGTCCTGAAGTGCCGGGGTAGAAATGAACCCCTCTGGGACCTGAGCTGGTCCAACCGGGACTGTCTGAGTAGGAACCTCACCGGCAAAGTCTACCTGTGGGTCCTCTAACGGAGCTGCTGCTCTGGGCTGAACCCTGCCCTTGTCTCGGCCTCTAGCATGACCTCGGCCTCGGCCCCTCGTAGGAGCTACAATAGAAGGATCAGACTGCTGGTCGGTCGATGAGGAAGCACGCGTGCTCGCCATCTGTGAGAGAGTAGAATAGAACTCAATTAGTATTTAGAAGTCAAATAGCACGACAGAGAATGAAAGATATGAAGTTATTCCTAACTTTGCAGCCTCTGGGGGATAAGTACAGACGTCTCCGTACCGATCCCTCAGACTCTACCAAGTTGTCCGTGAGTTGTGAGACCTAAGCAGCCTAGTGCTCTGATACCAACTTGTCACGACCCCAGATCACACCTTCAGAACGTGATGGCGCCTAACGTTAAACCCGCTAGACAAACCAACGTTTAAACTAAATAAACTCATTTGCAACTAAAATGAACAAGATAACTAATGCAACGGTGGTCAACAATATGAAAGTTAACTAAGTTCACAATAATATAGCAAGCTTTGAGAATAAAACCCATAAATATAATCCAGAACTGGTGTCTCATACTCACGAACTGTCTATGAGATTACTAAATACAATGGTCTGAAAATAAGTACATATGACTGTCTTGGAAACTATATGATAAGACAGAACTGAAAGAGAAGGGTAGAAGGTGACGCCAAGGCCCACTAACGTCTGCGGGACTACCTCGATGTCTCCTGAAAGGACTGAAGGATACTCCCTCCGTCATTGCCCACCGGGTCCGGCTGCGTAATCTGCACAGCATAAAGAAGTGCAGGTGTAGCATCAGTACCACCGACCCCATGTACTGAGTAAGTGCCGAGCCTAACCTCGGTGAAGTAGTGACGAGGCTAGGACCGACAACAATATATACCTGTACAATTCTACATAATAACAGGAAAATTGACGGAAATAAACAAGTAAATACATATACGGGGAGAACATGCTGGGGGTAAACGGGACAACAAATACTAGCATAGTAGAACAGGGTAACAACTGAAATGTAAAGGTAAAAGCAGGAATTTAACGTCTCAGAACAGATAATGAACAACAAAAGGTACGGCATGTCCTCTCGTGCATATTCTCACAATCACTCGCACGGAATGTCCCCTCGTGCATAAATAGTAAAATCACTCGACACGGAATGTCCCCTCGTGTGTAAATAATAAACACTCGGCACAGAATGTCCCCTCGTGCAATAAATAATAAACAATCGGCACAGAATGTCCCCTCGTTTAATAAATAATAAACAATCGGCATGGCATATCCCCTCGTACAATAAATAATAAACAATCGGCACGACATGTCCCCTCGTGTAATAAATAATAAACAATCGGCACGGCATGTCCCCTCGTACAATAAACAATAAATAATCGGCACGGCATGTCCCCTCGTGCAATAAATAATAAACAATCGACACGGAATGTCCCCTCGTTCAATAAATAATAAACAATCGGCACGACATGTCCCCTCATATAATAAATAATAAACAATCAGCACGGCATGTCCCCTCGTGCAATAAATAATAAACAATAGGCACGACATGTCCCCTCGTACAATAAACAATAAACAATCGGCACGGCATGTCCCCTCGTGCAATAAATAATAAACAATCGGCACGACATGTCCCCTCGTGCAATAAATAATAAAAAATCGGCACGGCGTGTCCCCTCGTGCAATAAATAATAAAAAATCGGCACGGCATGTCCCCTCGTGCAATAAATAATAAACAATCAGCACAACATGTCCCATCGTGCAATAAATAATAAACAATCGACACGGCATGTATGTTTAACCAAAATATGAATTCTTTTGATTAAAGCTTAATTTAAGAAAAAATCGGGTTACTGATAATCAAATCAACCAAATAGAGAGTAAATATCGATAATTGAGAGCGAAAGAATAAAAGAAGCCTTTATTTCCCAAAATCAGATCCTCATGTTTGTTACATTAACATTACTTTTATAGGGATGGTCTCCTAGTACAACGTTTGTATTTCTGTCATGAAGCCTATTGAATGCTTAATTATTTCATTTATGAGGCGTTACAAAGATGAATAGTAACTGTTATTTTAGGAGTTGCATAACGTACGGGACATTGATTGCTGATCTTCGAATCGGCCTGTTATTGCGTCCGGATTCGTTGTGACCGTGCCTTTTCTTCTTTGGTGATCTTTCCATGGCTAATTCCTTGTATTGACCGTACCTCTTTATCCCGCGTCCGCGTGTGATATTTTGATTGGTCCACCTGGCTGGCTGAGTCATCCAAAATCTGTACACGTGTAAGGCTATATATTTTTTACCAATACAGATAGTCCCCCCACTTGCCATGTATTGAGCGTATAATACTTGGTAAGTGGATGTTCATTTATGGCGGGAATATTTTGCCGCCGCTTTACCTCGAAACTTTGTATTCTTTTATGGACGCATGCATCGCACAGTACTTCCATTTAATGCTTCTTCCACGTGTTCGTTTCTGATTGGTTCTGAAACGACCCGACGCCTTTTAGGGCTTTTTTTGCGGCTGCATTAGTCCCGAAGTGACACTTTTGATTATGACCTTCCATCATTACCTTTCCAAGCTTTGACGGTTG
>ML286926.1:3327-34465 GCA_005239495.1 Nicotiana undulata | reverse complement strand
CCATTTCCCATTCACCCATTTTAAGCATTAATATATCATTAATTACTTAAAATCCCAACACAATCACACCTCACAAAATCTTGATTTTGAGGCTGTTGGAAATTTGAATTTCTTGAGTACCAACCATTATTAATAACATCAAAGTATATTCCAAGAAAAAATATGTTGAGTGTTTACAATTTTTTGACAGATGAGAAGCGAAAATGGTGGATTTGGGTGACAATAGCCGTAATGGTATTGGTTTTCGTTTTCTCCTTATGCTATCCGATACAAAGAAAACTCATATCAAGAGGTGAGCAATACATTCACCCTAGCACTAGTACACAATGATACTTATTTGTCTCTGAAATCTTCAAGTTTTGCAATGGGCAACTAGTCAAAGCCAAAGAAGTGGAGAAAGTGTTATACAAGGTAGCAGGTCCTAAGGTACAAGTACAACGACAAGAAGTTGAGGCATGATATACAAATTTTCAGCCTTGAAATTATACATGTCGCCACAAACAATTTCTCCGTTTATAAGGTAGTAAAAGTTAAGAAGCATTTTGACTTAAACTAATTTGTTAGATTTGCTAATTAGTAGCCAAAATTACAGGGGATGTTGGTAGATGGACAATAGGTAGCCATAAAGAGACTTTCAACAAGTTCAGGGCAAGGATTGGTTGAGTATCAAAATGAGATTAAGCTGATTGCTAAACTCTAGCAAACTAATCTTGTTAGGCTTTGAGGATGTTGCGTTGAAAGGGAAGAGAAGATATTAGTTTATGAATACATGATGAACAAAAACTTAGACTTGTTCCAATTCGATATGGATTTCCAATTTCATTTCTTATTTGCTTAATAAATTTTACAGTTAGGGTTGGCAATTTGAGTCCAAATCCATTTGACCCGTCTAAGGTTGAGCTGGTTATTGATCTGCTCATTTGTTGAACTCAACCTATCTTGATCCAACTCATTTTAACTCATCTAAAGTTGGGCTAGTTTTTTGCCCAAATTAATTCATGAGTAACTTTGCTAAAATATCTTTTAAATAATTTTTTTTGTTTGATATATTATATATGACCATAACAAAAGAAAAATATTTTATTTGATAATTAAACAATCTATAAGAAAATAATACATATAAATTAAAACTTGTAAGAATTGGCCGAGTTGGGTTGTGACCCAAATTTTAGCCAACTTGGCCCAACCCATCTTAGCCCAAGTTACTTTTGGACGGGTCAATGACCCCTCCCCCTATTTATTGACTCTGATCTATTTTGACCCACCCAAAATCAGTCCAACTCTCACATTTGACATCCCTACTTACAGTATATGATAACTAATACCCCGTTTCAATTTTATATGAACAGATTGCTAGCAAAAGAGATACACTAAAGTGGAATACCTGTTTGAACTTGAAGGAGTTGCTCAATGACTACTTTATGTCACGTCCTTAGTCGTTAACTAAATACACGTGCGGCACTTGATAACTTGCTCATGATCTTGCAGAACTTGCTCACGTTCTTGCTATGCCAAGTCAGCCTTTCTACACTCAAGATCGCTAAGAGAATGGTACATAGAATACAAGAGAATTGTTAAAGGAAGCTTTGTATTAGAAAGAACTTGAATTGCTTTTGCTTGATGAGTTTACAAATGAATGCCCCTATTTATACTAATCACCTAGGGGCTAGTGTGTAAATAATAATTGTTTCACAAGTCCTTCCAAATTTACAAATAAGTACACTCTCTAGAATCTTCTATATAGCTAGAATCTTCCAAGGGCTTTCCTAGTAAATACCATAGGGTTCTAGGGTCTTCCTAATGAAACCTCCATATTTTTCTAGAACCTTCCTACAAATGCATAAATATCTAAAGCTTTCCCAAGGAAATTCTCCATAGTTCTAGAATATTCCACCAAGATCTAGTCCTTAACTTATGTAACCCTTCCATGTGGCAAATTTATATGCCAAGTGACACCTACATGGCATGATGATGTGGCGGGTCATGACACTCTCCCCCACCCAATTTTGTGTCGCCCTTTGCACAACGCATCGACACATACGTGCGCACCTCGCCTTAGCATCACTAGAAATCTTTTCCCATTAGCCATGATGCCATATGAAGCAATTCACCTTCCCATGTTACAAGGTATTGGTCATCATTTATTTTTTGCCCCGTTTATACTTTGGACGGCTAGCAATGATGGCCTCGATCCTCCGCCCATCGGATGCCCCTCCTTGCTCTTGGCGTGAACCTTCTCTTGACTCGACCAAGTCTAGTAGCTTCTCTAGCATCAAGTCCATGCTTCCACTCCGTATTTGGCTGCCTCCGTGGTCCAGCCTTATTAGCAAACTTGAACCCTCTGCTTGGTGCATCGTCTGAGTCCGATAGTGTGCCATCACTTTGTAACTCTCCATCCTCTTCAACTATATCCGTCCAACATTTCTTGCTGCCTCCATGCTCTATTTGCATGACGCCAAGATAGGCTTTTAATCCCCTACTTTTGGCTAAGATTCCAAGCGCATCCCTCCAATGCAGACGGTTTCTCTTGTGTCACCTTTATGTGCTTGAGCAAAGTTCCCAATCATTGCTGCAAGCTTCCCGAACTTTGGGCATTCATTTGCCCAATGTGATCCTTCACAGAAGTAGCACCCTCCCTTAGGCACGTACTCGCTACCATTTTCCGGCTTCTTTTCGTTTCTCTTGGACCCATGTCCATTGTGGTTTGGCCCCTTGACATTACCCTTGTATACCTCGGATATGCCTTTCCCATTGTCCTCATCATGATCTCCCTCACCCCTCTCGGCATTGCCTTCTTTGGACTTGGAAGGATCCATCTTGAAGTCAACAAGCGACTCGGCTACCGCTATGGCCTCGTCCACACTGGCTACTTGATATCTTCTTAACTCCTGTTTTTCCCAATTTTGCAACCCGTCCATGAAGTAGAAGAGGGAATCTTCCTCGGACAACGACAGGATTTGCAGCATTAAGGTAGTGAACTCGTGCACATACTCCCGAATTGTGGCCATATGTCGGAGCTCCCTTAACTTTCGCCTAGCTTCATACACCACATTCACCGGGTAGAATTGCTTCTTCAACTCCTTCTTGAACTGCTCCCACGTATCAATCTTGCATAGCCCCTTCTTCCATGTTGGCACACTTCTGACACCACCCCAACACGACAACCTCGTTCAAGTACATTGAGGCGTTGCGCACCTTAACAACGTCGTCATTCTCCTTGACTACCTCAAAGTACTTGTCTATCCTCCAAGGTAAGTCTTCCTCCTCACGTGCGTCCCGTGCACCGCCATACTAATTTCGCTTAGGGACCTTCACGTTTATCCCTTCTGCAAGTACCAAGCCCTGGGTAATTCCGGCCATGGTTCTCTACAAAACTTCATTCTAGAAATCTCTTGTATTCTTTCTAACATTCCTTAGTCATAACCTTTGCTCTGATACCACATTGTCACGTCTTTAGTCGTTAACTTAATACACGTGCGGCACTTGACAACTTGCTCATGATCTTGCACAACTTGCTCACGTCTTGCTATGCCAAGTCAACCTTTCTACACTCAAGATCGCTAAGAGAATGGTAAATGGAACACAAGAGAATTGTTAAAGGAAGCTTTGTATTAGAGAGAACTTGAATTGTTTTTGCTTGATGAGTTTACAAATGAATGCCCACTATTTAACTAATCACCTAGGGGCTAGTGTGTAAATAATAACTGTTCCACAAGTCCTTCCATATTTACAAATAAGTACACTCTCTAGAATCTTCTATATAGCTATGATCTTCCAAGGAATTTCCTAGTAAATACCATAGGGTTCTAGGGTCTTCCTAATGAAACCTTCATATTTTTCTAGAACCTTCCTACAAGTGCATATATATCTAAAGCTTTCCCAAGGAAATTCTCCATAGTTCTAGAATATTCCACCAAGATCTAGTCCTTAACTTATGTAACTATTCCATGTGGACAATTTATATGCCAAGTGACAGATACATGGCATGATGATGTGGTGGGTCATGACATTTATCTTCATAAGTATTCAAGGCTGAGGTTGATTCACAAAGATCTAAAAGCCAGCAATAATGAACCCCAAAATATCAAATTTTGGTTTGTCCAGGATATTTGGAAAGCAAGAATAAGCAAACACGGAGTGAATTGTTGGTACCTAGTAAGTCCGAAATACTAGATGATATGATTATCAAATAATGGAGTTCATTGTCTCGCGTTTCTTTGCTTTCAGTGGCTACATGTCTCCGTAATATGCCATGAATGGCATTGTATCAATGAAGACAGGCGTATTCAGTTTTGGAGTTGTAGTACTCGAGATTTTGAATAGCAAAAGAAACAACAATTGCTATCACTTGGAATGCCCACTAAAACTCATAGGATATGTAAGTTTCTCTCGTTAAAAATCAACAATGTAGCATGAACCAGAGACATATGGAGGGTACTCAATTGGAAAATCAGTAAACTTTCAACGGAATTAAAACCCAAAACCCATAATTCCAGAGTACAATGACTCTAGTGCTAAAAACTTAAAATGTTCAACTTGTCAAGTTTAAATTTTTGGATCCACCTCTGGCATGATCTAGAATGTAGACTTGCGGGAGCTTACTTGTCACGACACAAACACCATCCCCGTCGTGATGTCGCCTATCGTGGAACTAGTCAAGCCACACAATTTCAAATAATTTCATTTCTTCATGAAAACCATATATTAATAATAATATTCTCCTTATGAACTTTTTATTTAAAAGTTAAATACAACCAAAACACAGAATGAAGTCCCAATACCGGCTGTCACTAAGTCATGAGCCGACACAACTACAAATTCTGCAATATATAAAGACAACTTGTGTATGAAATAATAAAAATAAACAAAGGGAGATAAGGAAGGAGAAGACGAGGTTGTGATTTCCAGGAAACTACCTCGAAATCTCCGACTGGAACTCTGTACCAAACAATCAGCAGCCGCTACCGGGACCTGAAGCACTTTGATCTGCACACAAGGTGCAGGGGGTAACGTTAGTACACCAACTCAGTAAGTAACGAGCCCAAACACTGGGCTAGGAGATAGTGACGAACTAAACCTCAACGTCTATAACAAAATCAACGTGCAAAAAGTTAGGCATGTTTTCAATTAACTAACAGTTCAATGTGATAAGATAAGTGCATATTCGAACAGTTTAACATATATAACTCAACGTACTTTACATGCCAATGCATCAATTGTATGAAACTCACAATGTGCTCCCATTCTCACATACAAGTCCACTCCGTACTGTATATGGCTCTCATGGCCCAGGGAAAATCCATCCCAGAATATATACACATATGACAGTAGTCACTCAGTACTGAGGAAGGCTAATCTATCCCCACAGAGAAGATCCATCTCCAGATACAAACACTCGTACAAGATCCATGTCTAGAGAAGATCCATCCCTCAATATCATTACTACGCTCAATGGGGGTGTGTTACAGACTCCGGAGGGGCTCCTACAGCCCAAGCGCTATCATAAGCCAGATCTAGGCATAAATCAATATAACATGCTGCGACGTGCAGCCCAATCCCATAAATGTCACTAAATATCAGGCTCTCGGCCTCACTCAGTCATCACTCTTCAGTCTCGCTCGCACGGGCTCACAATGCATGAACTAGCCCGGATCAATGATATAATGTGCAAAACAATAATTACCGAGACTGACACATGATATGATATGCAATAACAAGACTGAGTATATAATATTAATGAAACACATGAAATGACAGCAATAAACGGCCACTCGGGTCTCAACAATATCGGTGTGAAGCCTTAACATAATATCTAGCATGATTTCTAGCATGTTTGCATGAATCACATTGACAGTAGTAAGGATATCAACAAGGAGGAATCACTAAACTGAGCCATGGAATGAAACATGTCACCATTGTCATGGTGCACACCCTCACGCCCGTCACTTAGCATGTGCATCACCTCAATTCTAATCATATAATACAAAGTTCGGGTTTTCCTCAGAACCAAGTTTGGAAGTGTTACTTACCTCAAACCAGATGAAAATCTACTCCGTGATGACCTTGCCGCTCGACTCAGCCTCAAATCTTCCCAAATCTATCCAAAATCAGCATCATATCATTAATACATGCTAAAGGAACAAAGCCCGCGTGAAAATTATCAAATTAAATCAAAATCCCGAAATTGGCCAAACCCGACCTCCGGGCCCACGTCTCTGAATCCGATAAAAATTACAAAACTAGAATCCTTATCTTCTCACGAGTCCATACATAACAAATTTATCAAAATCTAACTTCGTTTGACCCCTCAATCACAAAATTTTAACTCTCAAGTTCCGAGCCCTAATTCCCCAATTTTCACCCTTAAATCCCACAAATTTCATGCTTAATAAACTGGAAAAAATCACCATAGAATCGAGTTTTAGGTTCAAAAACATTACCTCAACGTGTTTCTCCTTGAATCCCTCTTCAAAATCCCTCAAAAGCTTCAATCCGGACTTCAAAAATGGTGGAAATGGGCAAAATTTCGCGAAGGGTCCAATTTATACTTTCTCCCCAGCACTTCCGCACCTGCGGTTACTTGGTCACATCTTCGACGCTGCACCTGTGGAAATTTCTTCGCGGGTGCGGTTCTCACTAACTCCACCAGAGTCCGCTTCTACGGCTACCACATCGCACCTGCGGTTCCGTATGTGCGATCCTTTTCTCGCACCTGCGCTCCTAGCCCCACATCACCCTCTCCGCATCTATGAGCCTCCTTCGCACCTGCGATTTCCCTTCCGCGGGTGCGGAAAACCATAACCAGCACCACCAGCTGCAATTTCTTAAGTTCAAATTTTTCGATGGCCATCCGAAATCATCCTGAGCCCCTCAGGGCCTCAACCAAATATACCAACACGTCACATATCATCACACGAACTTAGTCGAACCTTCGGAACACTCAAAACAACATTAAAACACCAAATTACCCTCGGATTCAAGCCTAAGAATTTCTAAACTTTCAAAATTCGCCAACGATGCCGAAACCACCCAAACCACGTCCGAATTACCTGAAATTTTGCACACACGTCACAAATGACACTACGAACCTATCCAACTGCCAGAATTCCATTCCGACTTCGATTACTAATTTTCCACGGCCGATCGAAAATCGCCATAAATCCAATTTCGCTAATTGAAGCCTAATTCTATCACGGACATCCGAATAACATTTTGAACCCACTCCTTAGTAAAAAATCATCTAACGAAGCTATCTGAACCATAAAAACCAAATTCCGAGATCGATCACCCATAAGTCAACTTTCGGTTGACTTTTCCAACTAAATAACCAACTTAAGAGACTAAGTGTATTATTTCTCTCCAAAATCACTCCGAACTCGAGCCAACCAACCCGATACAACATAATAGAGATAAGCTACATATAATGAAGCAGAAATGGGGGAAACGGGAATTCTCTGAATGACCAATTAGGTCGTTACATTCTCCCCCACTTAAACAAATATTCGCCCTCGAACGAGTCTAGAAACATACCTGGAGTCTCAAATAGGTGTGGATATCTGTTTCACATCTCCCGCTTGGTCTCCCAAGTAGCCTCCTCCACCGGCTGCCCTCTCCACTGTACCTTAACTGAAGCTATATCCTTTGACCTCAACCTTCGGACCTATCTGTCCAAAATAGCCACTGGCTCTACATCATAAGTCATCTCACCCTCTAACTGAATCGTGTTGACGTCCAAAATATGGGACAGGTCACCAACATACTTCCGAAGCATGAAAACATGAAATACTGGATTCACACTCAACAAGCTGGGTGGAATAGCAAGTCTATAAGCTACCTCTCCTACCCTCTGAAGCACCTCAAAAGGCCCAATGAACTGGGGGCTCAACTTGACCCTCTTACCAAACCGCATAACACCCTTCATGGGTGACACGTTCAGTAGAACCTTCTCCCCAGCCATGAAAGATACATCACAGACCTTCCTGTCCGCATAGCTCTTCTGCCTAGACTGCGCTGTGCGAAGCCGCTCCTGAATCAACTTCACTTTATCTAAAGCATCCCACACCAAATCTGTACCCAAGAGTCTAGCCTTACCCGGCTCAAAACACCCAACCAGAGATCTACACCTCCTCCCTTATAAAGTCTCGTACGGGGCCATCTGAATACTTGACTGATAGTTATTATTATATGCAAACTCAGCGAGTGGAAGAAACTGGTCCCATGAACCCCAAATATCAATGACACAAGCGCGTAACATGTCCTCCTATATCTGAATAGTGCGCTCGAACTGTCCGTCCATCTAAGGATGAAAAGCTGTGCTCAAATCAACTGAGTACCCAACTCCCACTGCACGGCCCACCAAAACTGCGATGTGAACTGAGTACCTCTATCAGAAATGATGGAAACTGGAACACCATGCAGTCGAACAATCTCCCGAATATAAATCTCGGCTAACCGTTCCGAAGAGTAAGTAGTACCAACAGTAATAAGGTGTGCAGACTTGGTCAGCCGATCCACAATAACCTAAATAGCATCAACTTCCTCAAAGTCCGTGGGAGCCCAACTACAAAGTCCATGGTGATCCGCTCCCACTTCCACTCCGGAATATCCAGCCTCTGAAGCAATCCACCTGGTCTCTGGTGCTCGTACTTGACCTGCTGACGGTTGAGACACCAAGTTACGAATCCCATGATATCCTTCTTCATCCGCCTCCACCAATAATGTTGTCTCAAATCCTGATACATATTCGCGTCACCTGGATGGATGGAATACCGCGAGCTGTAGGCCACCTCAAGAGACAACTCCCGAAGCCCATCTACATTAGACATGCATATCCGACCCTGAATCCTCACCACACCATCATCACCAATAGCTACATCCCTGGCATCACCTCGTTGGACCCTATCCTGAAGAACAAGCAAGTGTGGGTTATCATATTGGTCCTCCCTGATACGGTCATAAAGAGAAGAATTGGTGACCACGCAAGCCAATACCCGATTGGGCTCCGATATATCCAATCTCACAAGCTGGCCCGCTAAGGCCTGAACATCAAGTGCTAAAAGTCTCTCTACTGCTGGAAGATATGCTAGACTCCCCAAACCCTCATCTCGGCGACTCAAGGCATCGACCACTACATTGGCCTTCCTCGGATGGTATAGAATAGTGATATCATAGTCCTTGAGAATCTCCAACCATCTCCGCTGACGCAAATTCAGATCCTTCTGCTTAAATAGATGCTGCAGACTACGTTGATCAGTAAAAACCTCACAATGAACCCCATACAAATAATGACGTCAAATCTTCAAGGCGTGAACAATGACTGCTAACTCAAGATCATGCACCGGATAATTCTTCTCATGGGTCTTCAACTGGTGCGAGGCATAGGCAATAACCCTACCCTCCTACATCAAGACACAACCAATGCCTATCCTCGAGGCATCACAATACCCGGTATGAGAACCTGAAGCTGATGGCAAAACTAACACTGGAGTTGTGGTCAAAGCAGCCTTGAGCTTCTGAAAGCTCTCCTCACACTCGCCCGACCACCTGAACGGAGCACCCTTTTGAGTCAATTTGGTCAAAGGCGAAGCAATAGAAGAAAATCCCTCCACAAAGCGACGGTAATAGCCCGCCAAACCAAGGAAGCTCCTAATCTCCGTAGCTGAGGACGGTATGGGATAACTCTACACCGCCTCTATCTTTTTCGGATCTACCTGAATACCCTCACTAGACACCACGTGCCCCAAGAAAGGTACTGAGCCAATCCAAAACTCACACTTGGAGAATTTTGCATAGAGTTTCTCCTCCCTCAATCTCTGCAATACAACTCTCAAATATTGAGAATGCTCCTCCTGGATACGGGAGTACACCAGGATGTCATCAATGAACATAATAACAAAGGAATCCAAATATGACTGAAATACGTTGTTCATCAAATGCATGAACGTTGCTGGGGCATTGGTCAGCCTAAAAGATATCACCAAGAACTCAAAATGGCCATAATGGGTCCTGAAAGTCGTTTTGAGAAAATCTGAATCCCGAATATTCAGCTGATGATACCCGAATCTAAAATCAATATTAGAGAACACCCTAGCCCCTTGAAGCTGGTCGAACAAATCATCCATACGAGGCAAATAATACTTATTCTTGACTGTAACCTTGTTCAACTGCCTGTCGTCAATACACTTTCTCATGGAACCATCAATCTTCTTCACAAATAACATTGGTGCACCCCAAGGTGACATACTAGGGATGGACCCCTTATCTAGGAGTTCCTGAAGCTGCCCCTTCAACTCCTTTAACTCTGTCGGTGCCATACGATACAGTGGAATAGAAATAAGGTGAGTGCCTGGAACCAAATCAATACCAAAATAAATATCCCTGTCAGGCGGCATGACCGGCAGGTCTACAAGGAACACATTCGGAAAATCATGGACCACAGAAACAGAATCAATAGTGGGAGTCTCAGCACCGACATCCCCCACAAAAGCCAAATACGATAGACACCCCTTCTCCACCACATGCTGAGCCTTCATGTATGAAATCACCCTACTAGGCATATAATCAGTGGAACATCTCCACTCAACCCTAAAAAATCTCGGCATCTCTAAGGTCACGGTCTTAGCGTGACAATCTAGGACAACATGACATGGAGAAATCCAATCCATGCCCAATATCACATCAAAATCCACCATACTGAGTAATAATAGATCTACTCAGGTCTCCAGACCCCCAATAGACACCACACACGACCGATACACGCGGTCCACAATACCACCAGAGTCGACACATGAACAAATGAAACTAAGGACTCACGGGGCATATCCACAAAATGAGCAAACTATGACGAAACATAGGAATATGTGGAACCAGTATCAAATAAGACTAATGCATCTCGGTGATAAATTGAAACAATACCTGTAATCACGGCATCTGAGGCCATAACATCTGGTCTGGCTGGGAGTGCATAAAAATGGGCTTGACCTCCACCTGATCGACCTCCCCCTCTAGGGCGGCCTCTAGCTGCCTGAATTCCACCCCTAGCTGGCTGGGCGGGTGGTGAAGTGACTAGTGCCAAAACTGATGGCTGAATCTCTACAGGGATGAACCTCCCGTATGACGAGGACAAAACCTCTTGACATGACCCAACTCTCCATGCTAAAAGCACCCCATCTCTGCAAATGGCGATGGGGACTGAAGGGAGACTATAGCACCGCGATAACCACTAGAAGAACCAGGCATAGATGAACCCTGAACCGATGGTGCACGGGATGAACTCTGGGCTGAAAGGGCACTGAATGATGAGCGGCCCAGATAAGAACTGCGGGGATCATGCCCCGATGATGTACCACTATAAGCTGGGCGAGCTGGCTGAGAAAGCTTGAATGGGCATCCTCTGCTATGCTGAAACTGACCCCTGGAGGGAACACTACCAAAGCTACCAAATCCCCGAGGCCTCTTGGCCTCCTTCTCATCTCTCTATGGAGACGAACTGACTCAATCTCTCGGGAAATATCAAAAACATGCTCAAAAGTAGCACCCCATACCCTCTCTCTGGTCATAAGAATATGAAGGTGATAGGTGAAGCCATGCACGAACCTCCTGATCCTCTCTCTCTCTCTCTCTCTCTGTAGGAACCAACCAAATAGCATGACGATCTAGCTCTGAAATCTCATCTCATACTACGTCAGTCATATCATCCTGACGCAACTTCTCAAACTGCTTGCGCAGCTCCTCCCTATGGGACTGTGGTACATACTTCTCTAGGAAGAGAGTGGAAAACTGCTTCCAGGTAAGGGGCGCTGCACCAACAGGCCTACGCCTCTCATAAGCCTCCCACCAAGTAAAAGCATCTCCCGAGAACTAAAAAGTAGTGAATGAGAATCCACTGGTCTCCAATATACCCCCAGTACGAAGAATCCTCTAACACTTGTCCAAGAAACCCTGGGCATCCTCGCCCTCAGCACCACTGAGAGTCGGAGGCTAAAGTCTACCAAACCTCTCCAATCGACGATGCTCGTCATCAGGCATGACTGGAATCACATAGTCTTGAACTAGTGCAACCGGCTGGGTTGGAGCTGCCCCCGGTGTCTGAAGTCCCTGCATAACCTGCTCAGGTGTACGGGCGCCAGGAGTCTGAGAGCCTCCCCCGACCTGAGAAGTGGCGACTGTAGAAGAAACAACGACCGCCTGAGCAAGACTAGTACACACGGTCAAATTTGAGCCAAGGTCTACTGAAGACCCGGAATATCAATAGGCATAGCCGGTGCATGGGCTGGTCCCACTGGAATACCTGCGGTTGGACCTGGTCTGGAATAACGGGTGGGTCTACGTGTACCGTCCCGACTGCTGCGCGGGCTGCACCTCTACCTCTACCACGGCCTCGACCCCTCGTGGGTCCAACTGGTGGTTGATCATCCTTCCCGATAGCACGTATCCTCACCATCTGTAAGAGAATGAAACAACATAAGTTTAGTTACCATAATCAACAGAGCCGCACGACAAGAATTCAAGAATGTAAGATTTTTCCTAAGGGTTCTGCAACCTCTCGAAGATAAGTACAGACGTCTTCGTTCCGATCCGTAAGACTCTACTAAACCTGCTCATGACACGTGAGACCTATGTAACCTAGGCTCTGATACCAACTTGTCACGACCCCAAAACCACCCCGGTCATGATGGCGTTGATCGTGGAACTAGGCAAGCCACACAATTTCAAATAATTCAATTTTTTCATGAAAACAATATATTAATAATAATATTCTCCACATAAAATGTTTAATTTAAAAGTTAAATACAACCAAAACATTGAATGAAGTCCCAATATCGAGTGTCACTAAGTCATGAGCTGACACAACTACAAATTCTGCAATATATAAAGACAACTTTTGTCTGAAATAATAAAAATAGACCAAAGGGAGATAAGGAAAGAGAAGACGATATTGCGATCCCCAGGCAGCTACCTCAAAATCTCAAACTAGAACTTTGTATCAAACAATCAACAGTCGCTACCGGGACCTGAAGTACCTGGATCTGCATATAAAGTGCAGGGGGTAACGTGAGTACACCAACTCAGTAAGTAACGAGCCCAAACAATGGGCTGAGAGGTAGTGACGAACTAAACCTCAACATTTATAACAAAATCAACGTGCAAAAAGTTAGGCATGCTTTCAATTAACTAACATTTACAAATTCGAACAATTTAGCATATATAACTCAGCGTACTTTACATGCCAATGCATCAACTGTATGAAAC
This sequence comes from Nicotiana undulata, assembly GCA_005239495.1. Lineage (NCBI taxonomy): Eukaryota > Viridiplantae > Streptophyta > Magnoliopsida > Solanales > Solanaceae > Nicotiana > Nicotiana undulata. Next base: position 21,214 of record ML286926.1, on the reverse strand, counting down.
GCAAAATGTGCTCCCATTCTCACATACAAGTCCACTCAGTACTGTATATGGATCTCATGGCCCAAGGAAAGTCCATCCAAGAATATATACACATATGACAATAGTCAATCAGTACTGAGGAAGGCTAATCCAGCCCCACGGAAAAGATCCATCTCCAGATAAAAACACTCGGACAAGATCCCTGTCTAGGGAAGATCCATCCCTCAATAACATCAATGCGCTTATTGGGGGTGTGTTACAGACTCCGGAGCGGCTCCTACAGCCCAAGCGCTATCATAAGACAGATCCAGGAATAAATTAATATAACATGTTGTGGCGTGCATCCCGATCCCATAACTGTCACTCAATACCAGGCTCTCGGCCTCACTCAGTCATCACTCCCCAGTCTCTCTCACACGGACTCACAATGCATGGACTAGCCCGAATCAATGATATAATGTGCAAAACAACAATTACCAAGTCTGAGACATGATATGATATGCAATAACAAGACTGAGTATATAATATCAATGAAACACATGAAATGACAGCAATAAACGACCACTCGGGTCTCAACAGTATCAGCGTAAAGCCTTAATATAATATCTAGCATGATTTATAACATGTTTGCATGAATCACATTGACAGTAGTAAGGATATCAACAAGGAGGAATCACTAAACTGAGCCATGGAATGAACCGGGTCACCATTCTGACAGTGCACGCCCTCACGCCCATCACTTGGCATGTGTGTCACCTCAATTCTAATCATGTAACACATAGTTCGGCGTTTCGAACCCTCATAACCAAGTTTGGAAGTGTAACTTACCTCAAACCGGATGAAAATCTACTCTGAGATGCCCTTGTCGCTCAACTCAGCCTCAAATCGCCTCGAATCTATCCAAAATCAGTATCATATCATTAATACATGCTAAAGGAACAAAGCGCACACGAAAATTATCAAATTAAATCATAATCCCGAAATTGTCCAAAACGACCCCGGGCCCACGTCTCGTAATCCGATAAAAATATAAAACTAGAATCCTTATCCTCTCACGAGTCCATACATAACAAATTTATCAAAATCTAACTTCGTTTGACCCCTCAATCACCCAATTTTAACTCTCATGTTTCGATCCCTAATTCCCCAATTTTCACCCTTAAATCCCACAAATTTCATGATTAATCAACTGAAAAAATCACCATAGAATCGAGTTTTAGGTTCAAAAACATTACCTCAACATGTTTCTCCTTGAATACCTCTTCAAAATCCCTCAAAAGCTTCAATCCCGACTTCAAAAATGGTGGAAATGGGCAAAAATTCGCGAAGGGTCCAATTTATACTTTCTCCCCAGCACTTCTGCACCGCGGTTACTTGGTCGAATCTGCGACGCTGCACCTGTGGAAATTTCCTCGCGGGTGCGGTTCTCATAACTCCAGTAGAGTCTGCTTCTGCGGTCACCACATTGCACCTGCGGTTCCGCAGGTGCACTCCTTCTCTCGCACCTGCGCTCCTAGCCCCACATCACCCTCTCCGCATCTACGAGCCTCCTCCACACCTGCGAAATCATCCTGAGCCCCTAGGGGCCTCAACCAAATATACCAACATGTCACATATCATCACACGAACTTAGTCGAACCTTTGGCACACTCAAAACAACATTAAAACACCAAATTACCTTCGGATTCAAGCCTAAGAACTTCTAAACTTCCAAAATTCTCCAACGATGCCGAAACCAGCCAAACCCCGTCCGAATTACCTGAAATTTTTCACACATGTCACAAATGACACTACGAACCTATTCCAACTTCCGTAATTCCATTCGGACCCCGATATCTAATTTTTCACTGCCAACCGAAAATCACCAAAAATCCAATTTCTCCAATTCAATCCTATTTCTACCACGTACCTCCGAATAACATTCGAACCCACTCCTAACTCCCAAATCACCTAACAAAACTATCCGAACAATAAAAACCAAATTCCGAGATCGATCACCCATAAGTCAACTTTTGGTTGACTTTTCCAACTAAATAACCAACTTAAGAGACTAAGTGTCTCATTTCTCTCTAAATTCACTGTGAACCCGAGCCAACCAACCCGACACAATATAATAAAGTTGAACTACATATAATGAAGAAGAAACAGGGGAAACAGTGCTAAAATTCTCGGAATGATCGATCGGGTCGTTACATTACTACTTAGTGCACCAGACTGTCCATCCGTTTCTGGCATGATCACTCCCGACAAGGAAACTTGATACATTGCTATATCAAATTGTCTCAGGAATGGGAGGGTCAAGTGCATAGATAGACATTTTCAGGGATGCTAGTTAGAGATTAGCCAGTACTTATTTTGTCATGAAATTTTAAATTGAAATCCTTAACTTAGGGACAACTTAGGATATTTTTACCTGAAAAATTGAACTAAAAAAATTAAAATTCAGGACGCACTTGCTAATTCCTAAAGAGAAGTCCACTAGAATGGCTAGGTGATGTCATTTCCATGGGAGATGTGGAAAGAAGGTAAAGTCTTTGAAGAACTAATGGATCCAATGTTGTCGAATGAATCAACACCAACAAACGAGGCAATGAGATGCATTCATGTAGGATTTTTGTGTGTTCAAGCATGATAGTTTATGTGAGTCCACCAACTGTAAAGAGACATGGTCCTTTACCAGTTCCCTCAGAGTTATATAGAGAGACAGTAAGTAAAAGAGGCACAGGATTTTTACGTGGAAAAATCCCAACTCAAGGGGACAAAAACCACGACCTACACTGGTAGAATTTCAACTTCACTAACTTGTAATCTCAACTATTACAAGCCACTTTGTAATGACTCTCTTACAGGACTTCAACACACTAAATTTTAGTACACTTATTACAAGCCACTTTGTTACTCACTAGTTACAAAGACTTTAACTTATGACTACACTAGTCACAACACAAACACGAATGGTTTATGATTTTGAGTTTACTAAAACAAATCTTCTAACAAAGTAAGATAGGATACAATAGAAAGAAAAACACAAGATTACAACTCAACTAAGGACACATAAGAACATATAGTGAAACTGATCCGTCTTAGTGGAGTTGTCTTCTTGCTCTTGACACATTTGAGCCTTCAATGCAAGAGCAGATATTCAATGCTTGAGAGAATGTTAGTAAATTTTCAAGTGAATATCTTTTTTGTCTTCCGACAAGATATTATATCTCAAATACATCCCAAGAATGATGTCCATACTTAGTTAGTACACCCTACAACCAATAGGAAGTGACTGTTGCACTGCTTCTGCACTGTAGCGTGCACAGTTGCAGGCAGTCACTTTCTGCCATTGCTTTCCAACTGTAGAGTTGACTTTTCTTTAGGAATGTCAAGGGATCAGGTCCCTAAACTATTTCTTGTGAATCCAAGCGTACACTGCCCGGATTTCTTGAGTTCAAGCTGACTGGTTGTGCTGGATGCGCATTAGGTCCTTTATCTGGTTCTTTATATAAAGTTTGTTAGATTATCATAACATAAGACTAACCCATCAATTTCCCCCTTTTTGATGATGACAAACTTTTAAAATTGATGTCCAAGTATAAATCCTAACTTAACCAGATAAAGTACCAGAGCCTCATATTGTTCCCCCTATCTATGTGCTTCCCCCTTAATCCTCGCCATCAATTATCTTCCCCCTTTTGGCATCATAAAAAGCCACAAGCAGACAAAAAGCATAAAGAAGTCTAACAAGGCTAACTCATGCCCCATGTGTCCACACAACATAATAGAAAACAGAAAGAATGACGAAATAGGCATCATACATAACATAAGGAAGTTGATTCATTGATAGCAAAAGATTTAAATACATAGAAGTATTGCTATAAAAGCAAAGACTTAATTGGACTGTTGTAGCGGGAGCAGTACGGTGAAATCCAACATTCCAATTAAAAAAACAAAATAAAAACCATCAACCATAATCATTAGAAACTTAAGAAGACTGTACACTAACGAGAACCTAGAGGTCACTAGAAGAGGAAGGCTTGCAGGAGGAGGCAACCAGGGTTTTGAGGACCATGTCCATGCGGGCATTTGCAGACATTTGTTCCTCGAGAAGTTTCTCCCGCAGGTTCTCCACCTGCTGCCTAAGCTCAGTGTTTTCCTTGGTCAAGCGGGCAGCATCCACATTGGAAGAATTAACAGAACCATGTTCCCCGACAACTTGAATTAGCTGAGTCTCCAATATAGCATTCTAAGCCTTCAATTTTCTGATCACTTCAGTTGCATCATTGAGAGCATTGATTAGTTGAGAAATTGTCGAAGTGCTACCCCATCCTTCTCTAAACATTCACATTCCTCCAGAGTTGTCTTTGAAAAGTTCTGCTTGCGGGTTCCTACTCGTGGGTTTTCCAAAGGCACCTTGTAGAATTCAAGCACACGAGTAAGTAGGAAACCATACGGAAGCCCATGATTATCTTCTTTGAAAGTCACCACTTTTTGCATATGTTCTATCATGATTTGGGGGGAAATTGATAGTCTTGAATGAATCTAGGGCCTCCATCAATCAGACTTGGAGGCAACGGACCTTCTTTCAGCACGGGGTAAGAGCACTTTGTTAACCAGCTCAAAGAGAAGCTGGTAAGTTGGGAGCAATGCTTTCTTATGGACATGTTCCCCTTGCTGGATCGTCCCTTATTTCACAATGTCCCTCCTAAAGTCTCCCGTACAAGCACCCTTGACCGTAGACATCCCCTCAGATGGAACCTGGAGTGTCGTCCCCAAAGAAGCATCATCAAACACTTTTATCGACCCCATTAACCAAAACGCAGATATGATTTCCTGCAGTAGTGAAGAAGGAGGCATAAAAGTTCTGCACGACATCTTCGTACACCTTTGGCACATCCTCATTAAACAATTGGTCCCACTTATGGAACTCCACAATTTCCATAATCTGCCGCATCCCAACCATCTCAGATATTTCTGGGTCAAACATCCGACCCCACAACACATTTTGACTTTGCAACTTCTCTTGCCAAATTCCACTATCACTAGGTATTGTTTTCAGGGAACCTAGTCCCCCAACAATTTCCCTTTTCCTCTTTCCCAAATTTTTAACAGACTTCCTTGTGGTACACTCAACTCCCACAGACATGTCTTCAACCAACTTCTTGGTAACTCCTTCATCAACTACAGCCCGTTTGAGCTTGCCACCACTTTTCACAAGTGTTACACGTTGTATTTTCACAGCTTCTTCAGAAGTACCAACCACAGACTTCTGAGATTTGAATGATCTTTTCACCAGGGAACTTGGTTCCTCTTCTGCATCCTCATCCACTTCAACCATAGGAATATTCTCTTCCACCACCACCTTCCCTTGCTTTATCGGCCTCTTCTTTTTATTTTTAAGACTTTTCTTGCTCTTTTCCAAGGCTGAGTCGAGAGCCTCTTTCTTTTTTAGCCGAGTAGATAGTCGCTTGGAGGATGACTCAGGAGTAACCACTGGCTTACGAATTTTGAAACGAGCACTTAGTACCATTTCATCCTCACCGTCCTCATTGAAAGGCACATAAATGGGAGGAATAGACTACAAGGGTTTGGTGTAAGAGATGGGTTCTTGGTTAGGTTCTGCAGAGAGAGAAACAGGTCCCTCAACAAGTTTGCCTTTTACAGTGTCGTGGATAGGAGATTCAAACAGGACCATGGTCCTCTCATCTCCTAAGAACGAAGTTTCTTCACCCTGAAGATCCTTTAGAAGCGAGACTCTCAACGACAATTGTCATGATGTTTTTGGCCGCCTCTTTTTCATGAGACTCCATGGGAGCCGTAGAGTCTAGGAGAGAGAAGTTCAGATACTGATTAGGGTCATCCTCAGAAATTTCTGAAGCTTGAGAAGTGTCGTGTTCCAGGGTTTCTCTGGGTTGTTTAGAGGGAGGAAAATCTGTAGGGTTTGGAGAGAGAGTGGTAATGATAAGTGGTGAACAGGAAACAGGTGTGGGAGTGACGACATCGGGGATGGTAGAGGACTGGGCTTCTAGTGGTGTGGGAGTGGTGTCAGAGGTAAGAGATGGAGAGGATGAGTTTTCATTTTCCATTGGAGAGAAGAACACAAAAGGTTCAGAGGAAGTTACATTTTGCAGAGAGGAGATGTGAAGAGATAGTGCTGAGTAGTTAGAACTGAGAGGGTTTTATAAAAAGTGAGAGAAATAATGAGGGGGAAGAGGAACAGGTTCAAAAGGAAAACGACGGTTGGATTTTGGAAAATGAAACGTGCAGGAGAGGTGAAAGGATTTGAGAGATGGGACATGATATATACAGACTCTGAAAAGTCGGATGATGTGCGGTAGCATTTAATTTGTTGTATTTTGAGAACAACATAGGAAAACACACAACTACTAACCTGTGGCATAGGAACCAGGTTCCGTACCTATATTTTAAAAAGGTTTTGCAGCTTACTTGTGCCGTACAACACCGTACCTTTTAACTTCTGTAATCACCATGCATGTCTACCTGCAACGATATGATGTGAGTTAGGCTTAGTCAAAAAATACTTTAGCTAATTGTACCTGAGTATGACTCTCATAGCCAATGAAGGAGAACCAGGTTCTCAATTAGGTTTCATCAACCCCAGTGCCATCATGTTTCTTTCGAGGTGTTCTATGATTAGGTCCTTGGTGAAGATGTCTACAATTTGATCTTCAGTGCAACAAAACTTCATGCAGATATGTCCCTTTTCAACATTATCTCTGAGAAAATGATGTCTCACATCAATATGCTTGGTTATTTTGTGCTGAACCGGGTTCTTTTCCATGTTGAGAGCACTGGTGTTGTCACACAAAAATGGCACACAATCAATGTGTACCCCAAAATCTTCCAATTATTGTTTGATCCACAGTAGCTGAGCACAGCAAGATGCAACTGCAACATATTCTGCTTCAGTTGTTGAGAGAGCCACTGAGTTTTGCTTCCTTGTACCCCAAGAGATTAGGCATGATCCAAGAAAGTGAGCCATTCCAGAAGTGCTTTTCATGTCCACCAAATAACCTGCATAATCAGCGTCAGAATAACCAACAAGGTTAAAATTGTCACCTGAAGGATAGTACAGAACCATGTCTTATGTGACTTTGAGATATCGTAGAATTCTTTTGGCTGCCTTCAGATGAGACTCTTTAGGATTTGACTGAAATCATGCACACAGCCCCATACTGAATACAATGTCTGGTCTGCTTGCAGTGAGGTAGAGTAGAGATCCAATGATCCCCTTGTACATTGTTTGGTTCACAGGTGATCCAGAATCATCCATGTCAAGCTTGGTTGCAACTGCAATAGGAGTGTCGATCACCTTTGATTCCTCCATGTCAAACCTTTTCAGAAGTTCCTTCTTCACTTGAAGAGCTAGGAAGAAGTTCAGTTCCCCCATCATACTCATTTCGAACTCACTTCCCATGAGTTTGGCAAATTCCTTGCATAGTGAATCTGTTGTAGCCCCAAATATGATGTCATCCACATAGACCTGAACAATGAGCAGGTTCCTCCCCCGTTTCTTCAGAAATAGTGTGTTGTCAATCTCCCCTCGAGTAAACCCATTGTCCAAAAGAAACTTCGATAGTCTCTCATACCAAACTCTAGGGGCTTGCTTCAATCCGTATAGAAACTTATCTAATTTGAATACATGTTCAGGATGCACATGACTTTCAAAGCCTGGAGGTTGCTTAACATAATTCCTCCTTATGAAAACCATTAAAAATACCACTTTTCACATCCATCTGGAACAAGGTGAATTCCATATGTGATGCAAATGCAATGAGGATCCGGATGGCTTCCATATGAGCAACAGGGGCAAATGTCTCATCATAGTCAATCCCTTCCTCCTGATTGTAGCCTTGAACAACAAGCCTTTCCTTGTTCCTTGTGGTATTTCCATTTTCATCCAGCTTATTCTTGAACACCCACCTGGTTCCTATGATGGTTCTGTTAGAGGGTCTAGGTACCAGGTGCCAGACCTTGTTTCTCTCAAACTGATGCAGCTCCTCTTGCATAGAAATAATCTAGTCTGCATCCTTCAGGGCTTCTTTGATATTTTTTGGATCTATTTGGGATAAGAAGGCTGAAAAGGCTAGGGAGTTTCTGGTTTTGGATCGGGTTTGAACTCCAAAATCAAAGGGATTGATTATGTTATCAAGGGGATGAGAGCTTTTGTGTTTCCAATTTGGGACTTGGATTTGTTTTGTGGAGGAACTGGATAGATCAGAAGGGTTTCCCTGCATTCCTCGTTCAGCTACTTGTGGAGTGCCTTGCACAACATCTCCAACTCTTTATTCAACTTCAGTGGTTGTGATTGGGGAACTAGGTTCCTCGTGTGAAGTTGAGGAGGAGGTTGCATTATTTTCACTTGTATCCTTCTTCTGACTCATCACGTCAGCTTTGCCATTTGACTCATCAGATATTTCTCCAGGAACCAAGAGTGGTTCATTGTCCTGATCATCACTATTTCCTTCCTTGTTTGAAGAAGGTGTCTCATTGAATAACACATGAACACTTTATTCTACACATTGTGTCCTTTTGTTGTACACTTTGTAGGCTTTTCTTTGAGAAGAGTATTCCAAAAAGCTTTCGTCATCACTTTTTGCATCAAATTTTCCAAGTTGGTCCTTCCCGTTGTTCAGAACATAACATTTGCATCCAAAGGTTCTGAGATGTGTCTTTGGCTTTCTTCCATTGAGCAGATCATAAGGGGTTTTGTTTAAGAAGGACCTGATCATGCACCTGTTCACCAAATAGCATGCAGTGTTGATTGCTTCTGCCCAGAAATTTTTGGCAATTCCACTGTCAATGAGCAATATTCGTGCCATGTCTTCTAGAGTTCTGTTTTTCTTTTCCACCACGCCATTTTGCCGAGGAGTCCTTTGAGCTGAGAAATTATGATTGATCCCATTTTTATTGCAGAAGTCATCAAATTTGGCATTGTCAAATTCTGTCCCATGGTCAGATCTGTTGCAAGCTACCTTCAATTCCATCTTCACTTGGATTTTCTTGACAAATGCCACAAATACTTCAAAAGTCTCATCTTTTGTTCTAAGAAACAATGTCCAAGTGAATCTTGAATAGTCATCCACAATCACAAAGATGTACTTCTTTCCACCTTTGTTTGGAATTCTCATAGGACCACACAGATCCATGTGAAGAAGTTCGAGAGGTTTTGATGTGCTTACATCCTTCTTTGGCTTAAAGGATGATTTCACATGTTTCCCTCTGGCACATGCATCACATACTTTGTTCTCCTTGAACTTTGAGTTGGGCAGACCGCGAACCAGGTCCTTCTGTATCAGTTTATTCAAGAGAGAGAAGTTTGCATGACCCAATCTTCTATGCCACAGTTCTGAATCATCATCAACTGCCATTAAGAATCTTACCTCACCAGCTTCCAACGATTCAAAGTCAGCAATATAGATATTCTTGTTCCTTTTGGCTATCAAAACCACCTCACCAATTACTAGACTAGTAACCGTGCATACTTTAAACAAGAATTCTACTTTAATTCCTTTATCACAGATTTGAGAGACACTCAAGAGACTGTACTTCAACCCATCTACATAGTACACGTTCTCAATTGAGTGCTCAAGAGATCTTCCAACCCTTCCAACACCGAGAATGTACCCATTTTTTCCATTGCCAAAGGATACATCTCCTCCTTGTAGAGCTTTCAGTGAGAGAGAATTCATGGTGTTCCCAGTCATGTGATTTGAGCAACCACTGTCCATGATCCATTGTAGTCATGTTCCTCTCACTAGTCCCTGCACATATAAATTAGATGTTAGATTTGGGAACCCAAACAAGTTTGGGTCCCTTGTAATGAGTAAAAGGGTGAATAAGAGATCTTCTAGTCCATGCAGGTAAAAATCTATATTTCTTTGTGGGACCTGGTCCCCTTTTAGTAGTCACTTTTTCAGCAAACACTTTTTTTCTGAACTGATTGAACCCTGGCGGGGCATTTTTCCTTGAAGTGCCCATTGTCCCCACAGTGGGTACAGAGCCAGTTGTATGGAATAGTGACATACTTGCTGTGAGGGTTGTAAGGGATTTTCTCCTTTTGGAACCCAATCCCCTGCCTATTCCCACTATTATTAAAGTACATGGCAGTAACAACATCTGTGGACAGGTCCATTTTAGTGATTTCTCAAGATCAACTTTTAGTTTAACTACTTCACCTTGAAGTTGCCTATTTTTCTCAAGCTCACAACACAAACTTGTTTTCACATCATTTAATTCTTTTTCAATCTTAATGTAGGTTTCAGTAGCTACTTCCTTCCCTTTCTCTATGCTCACAGGCCTAAGTTCTAAGTTGAGTCCCTCAATTGTTTCCTCTAGGTCTATGATTACCACCAAAAGGTTATCTCTCTCTTGATCAACAACATTAATTTTTTCAACTAGAGTGTTCTTTTCATTGCTCAGGTTCTCCACCGTTTCCTTCAGGTCTACCACCACTACTGTTAAGTCATCTCTCTCGTTTTCTGCACTATTAGTCTTTTCAGCTAGCATTCTTTTTTCTTTCTCAAGGTTGCTTATGGTCTCATTTAAGTCCACAACCACTACCATCAAGTCATATCTTTCATTTTCTACACTAAGTATTTTACGAGTTAGAGATTCTTTTTCTTTCTCAAGATCACTTATGGTCTCTTTCAAGTCACCTACACAAACAACTAGATCATCTCTAGATTGTTCAGCTTCTCCTAGCTCTATGGTCAAGGCATCTTTGTCATCAACTAAGTTGTAGTAAGTATCAATAAGGACATTAGCTAAGGACATTAATTTATTAGAGGAGTAGGACTTCAGATTTCTCTGAACATCCCTGAAATTTACCTCATCCTCGTCATCTTCTTCTTCATCATCAGACTGAGCCATTAGAGCGAACAGTGAATCATATTCCTTGCCTTCGTTCTCTACTGCCATCATGGAACTGTTTCCTGCATCTGGTTCCTCTTCTGATTCACTGGAGGAATCTCCCCAAGCAGCAATAGCTTGCTTCACAACATTGTCATCTGCACCTTTTCGGCTGAATCGTTTGTTAGGGACCTGGTTCCTCTTTGTTGTTTTGTCAGAGTTGTGTTTGTTGGGCTCCTGCTTCAGAAGTGGTCAGTATTTGATGAAGTTCCATGGCTTTCCACATTTGTGGCAAATCATAGTTCCTTGGTTTACTTGAACTGCCTCTCCTTGGTATACCACCATTTCTTTGAACCATCTTTTGAAATCTCTTAGTGAGATAGGCCATGTCACTATCTTCTTCACTTGAGTCGTTGTCTTCATCCTTGAGAACCAAATTCTTTTCCTTCTTTGGTTCTTTTCTTTCACTGTCTTTCTTCTTCATCATCTTGTATGTCTTCAGATTTCCAATCATCTCATCCATGGTTAGAGTTTGTAGATCCTTGGCTTCAGTAACGACATTCACCTTGCTTTCCCAAGAACCAGGTAGGACACTGAGAACCTTTCGTACCAGCTTGTTTCTAGGGATTATTTATCGTAGTAAGTGAAGCTCATTTATGATGCATGTGAACCTAGTGTGCATGTCTTGTACAGACTCATCATTCTTCATTCGAAACAACTCGTACTCAGTGGTGAGCATGTCGATCTTGGACTGCTTAACCTAAGTTGTTCCTTCGTGTGCAGTTTGCAGGGCTTCCCATATATTGTTTGCTTATTGGAAAGATGAGATTTTATTGTACTCATCAGGTCCTATACCACATACCAAGATTTTCTTGGCTCGAAAGTTCTTCTCCACAGCCTTCCTGTCAACGTCATTGTATTCCTTTCTGGTCTTGGGCTCCAATGTACCAGTTTCTCCAACATTCTTCATGGGAACATGTGGGTCGTCACAAATGACATCCCACAGTTCGGAATCTTCATCCATTATAAAGTCATGCATACAAGTCTTCCACCATCCGAAGTATTGACCATTGAATCTAGGAGGTCGGTATGTTGATTGTCCTTCTTCAAAGTTGGGTGGAGCAACCATTTTAGATCTTTTCTAGGTGTTAACCTTTTAGAAAGAACCTGCTCTGATACCAATTGATAGTTTATGTGAGTCCACCAACTGTAAAGAGACCTGGTCCTTTTCCAGTTCCCTCATAGTTATATATAGAGACAGTAAGTAAAAGAGGCACGAGATTTTTACGTGGAAAAATATCAATTCAAGGGGACAAAAATCACGACCTACACTGGTAGAATTTCAACTTCACTAACTTTAAACTCAACTATTACAAACCACTTTGTAATGACTCTCATACAAAGACTTCAACACACTAACTTGTAATACTCTTATTACAAGCCACTTTGTTACTCACTAGTTATAAAGACTTTAAATTATGACTACACTAGTCACAACACAAACACAGATGATTTATGATTTTGAGTTTCCTAAAACAAAGATTCTAAGAAAGCAAGATAGGATACAATAGAAAGGAAAACATAAGATTACAACTTAATTAAGAACACATAAGAACATGTAGTGAAACTGATCCGTTTTAGTGTAGTTGTCTTCTTGCTCTTGACACACTTGAGCCTTCAATGCAAGAGCAGATCTTCAATGCTTGAGAGAATGTTAGTAAATGCTCAAGTGAATATCTTGTTTGTCTTCCAACAAGATATTATATCTCAAAGACATCCCAAGAATGATGTCCATACTTAGTTAGTACACCCTACAACCAATAGGAAGTGACTGTTGCACTGTTTTTGCATTGTAGTGTGCACAGTTGCAGGAAGTTACTTTCTGCCACTATTTTCCAGTTGTAGTGTCGACTTGTACTTCTGTGGGAATGTCAATGGATCATGTACCTAAACTGTTTCTTGTGAATCCAAGCGTACACTGCCTGGAATTTTTGAGTTCAAGCTGACTGGTTGTGCTGGACGCGCATCGGGTCCTTTATCTGGTTCTTTATATAAGGTTTCTTAGATCATCAAAACATAAGACTAACCCATCAAATCCAATCCTATGACATACCATCTATGTCAAATGTGGTTATGATGCTCACAAGTGATAGCCCAAGCAACTAGCATTCTTCATTGAGACGCCTAGAACAGAGCCTGAAATTCGTGAACAACTCGTAAATTGTTCTACAAATAGGCTAACAATTTCAGATATGATCACCAGATGACTTGTATCCCTCAAAATTGTCCATTTTATCAAGATTAACTTGTTAGATTTGTTTCTCGCCAATTAGCTAATATTGTTACTACTTATTTATTAGGATGTACTTTAATTGCGGGTAACATGGTAAGTGTCTCCATTAAGTATGAATGGTTATCAAAAAAGGGTGAGCAAGGTTGTTGGGATTGTTTTTTACTGGACTGTTGGTAAATCTTTTTTACCCGTAAGCAACTTTATTCATGTTACGGGCGGAAACGGAAGGGGTTCATCAACACCCACTTTGTCGGAAAATATTAGTGTGTGTAGGTCAAAAATTTTTATACATACATATCAGTAGTTTCAAATTTTTTTTTTTTTTTTTTGGGTGAAAGTCGTGCCCACGGTGGTGCATACAAATGCTGCTTTTGGACACAATGGTTTAGGGTTAGGGTGATCGAAAAATAAACTGATTAGGGATAACAATTTGAACCCAAACCTATTTGACCCGTGACTAAAACATCCTATTTAACGAGTAATTCACAATTTATGCAACTTTTCCGTTGGAAATTATATCGTCTTTTTTGTATAAGTAATAATGGCTGAAAGAAGCAATTCAAGTATTCTAAAAAATAAGAGTAATATTACTGTATAAAAGTGAAAGGTAAAAAACTAAAAGAACCCTATAATTTTAATAGACTTTTATATCCTTTAATGGATTAGATAACTCATCCAATGTTAACATACAAAAACATAAATTTTAAAGTGTGTCTTGAGACAATAAAGCTTGCAAGGCATTTTTAAAGAAGTTATTATAAAATATTTATTTAATTAATGTCTTTACTTTTTTCAGAGTTAGCTCTTCATATCCTTATAAGTTACTTTTACAATTTCAATACTTTTTACTGATAGCATCAAAAAATATTCTTAATACTAAACGTTGGAAAGTGGGATAAAACATTGCCCTCTAAAACATCATCACATAACATTATCTGAAGAATATAGAAGTTGAGGATTATCATCCGAAAGCAAGTATGTATAATCTACTCCTTCACCTTTTAAATATAATATGATCGCCTGCCTTATATGCACCTTAATGACATTTATATTTTCTTTATTTTTTTTCAATAGTCACCTCTAAGAATTCTATCTTCATATTTCTCGATCTTGTTATGTACTTTTTAGTGTGTTTGGTTATCATATGGATTCACCCAAGAATTAATTATTTTAATTTCATCTCTTGGTGATTATTAACTTATTGCAGATTGAAAATCATAAGACTATTATCTTGTAGGAAAGTAAATTAGATAGACTTGGAAAACATATGCAATACACGCTAAAGCTTTACATAATTTTTTTTAGGAAAGTCTCTCAAAGCAGGATGTGCTCAGTCCACTATCAATTTATTTATGTAGATGAATTTTTGTTTGATTGATAATTACTTTATTTTTCTATAGATATATTAATTTATTTTGCAAGGTGGATACTTAACACAATAATACTTTTGACAAATTGCCTAAATTATTATGTTGGTGTATATGAAGTCTTATCAATAAGTCTGATAGTACTCTCCATCCACGAGAGAAAAATATTATTTTCAATCACTTTTATTGGATGATAAAATAATTATATATTATGTCAAAAAAATAACTTTTGTTATGTCTTTACAGCTGCTACTAGCGGTAAATTTTTAGATTCATTATTCTTTGTTATCATACATGTGATATTCCTTGGGGTGCTTTTTATCTTATTTGTAGTGTGCTCTATCGCCCTAAATCTAGATAGAAGTCTCATTATCTTTGTACGTTTTCGGCCACATTACCATTAAAGTGTGATTACAATCTTCTTATAAGTTAGCTAAATATGATTAGCATTCATTGATTTTAGCATCAAACAATTTATATACTTATTTTCTATATTATATCTCAGACATATTTCTAATATATTTATGCAATTTTATGTACTAATATAAGATACACGTGTAACGCGCGTAATGAAAAACTAATAAAATAAAGTGTAAAAGATGAAACATTTAAAGGTCTAACAACTTGTCTATAACATTTTCTTTAGTTTTGAGTAAATGACCTTCTACATCCCTCAAAATTTTTAATAGCCCATGTTTTTTCTTATTTATCTGAAAGAAATTTTTACATTCCTATACCATATATGAAACCTTATCACCCTTCATGTTTAAGGTTTGATTTAATTATATTTAGTATACCAAATTACCAAATCTATACCATAATTAATTTAGGATTATAATTAATGGGCAGTTTTTTACTCCTTAATTAAAATGGTATAATTAATGGGCAGATTTTTACTCCTTAATTAAAGGTGTTCATATATTCCACGTTTCTCTCTCCCCATCATTTGTAACCAGCCGTTTTCCCCTCCCCTTTCTTCCTCTTCTCCCTTCCTTCTTCTTCAAATTGTAGAATTCAGACCTTCGAGATTCAACAAGTCGAAATTGCTACATTCTGTTCTTCATCGTTTTCAGAAATTGGCGATCATATATATGTTCTTCATCTTTTCTTCTCTCAAATCCACCATTGACAGCCATTAAAAAGCTTGAAAGCTTGAATTCAAATTTGGGTTTTCAAAAATCATTATTTGTTTGGATTGGGTGTTGTTGAAAATAATCGGGAATATGGTTTGGAGTTTATATCTCAATTTTGAGGGTTTTTGGTGAAGATGGGACTTGGTTTTGACTGATTTTCAGATTGAATCTCGAAGAAGAAGAAGAAGAAGAAGAAGAAGAAGAAGAAGAAGACATATTACAGAAATTGTAGATAAATTGTAGTTAAATTGTAGTTAAATTGTAGTTAAATTGTAGATTGTGTCCAGAATGTAGTTAATGTATAGTTTTTTTGTAGACAAATTGTATTCTAAACATCATAATAACTACATTTAATATAACTACAAAATTTTCTATTCATCTACAAAAATTCTACAAAAAAACTAAAAATAAACTACAAAGTCAAACAGATCTCAATATCGTATCACCCAATTCTCATTCGATTGTAGTTTAATTGGGATTTTCGACATAATTGCGTTTTTTGCAGAAGATTTGTAGAAGTTTTAGTCATTTTTAATTTGTGAAAACAAAAAACAAAGCATCTACAATCAAAATACAAATAATCTACAATTTATCTACAAAATATCTACAAACTGGGTACATTGAATAGAAAGAGACGAAAATTAATACAGCGTGATTTGCGTTTGAAAATTTCTGAAAGAATCTTTAATTCCCCAATATTAGCGCACCTAAATAAGGAATTTTAATACTACAATGATTCCTTATTTAATGAAATATCTGAAAGAATATTTACTTCCTTAATTTTAGCGCCTAAATAGGAAGATTATATCTACTAAGATTCTGTATTTAATGCATTGTATCTGTTTTATAAAAAAACTATTAACAGGGCGGGTAATTTTCAAATCATGAACATATTTAGTAATATAGTTTCCTATATGGTATAGGAACGAAAAAGTCTCTATCTGAAATGTCCCTCCGGCCCAAACACATTACATCTAATATCATGAAATATTTATTTTGTATAATTTTTATATAGTAACAGTCTATTGTATAAAAATTGTACAATGACAATCTAGTTTGTATAATTTTTGTACAGTCCGCTCTATTTTGTATATATTTTGTAAAATGACAATCTATTGTATATAAATTGTATAGTGACAGTTTATTTAGTATTTTTTTTGTATAGTGACAGTATATTTAGTATTTTTTTGTATAATGACAATCTATTTTGTATATATATTTTGTATAGTGATATTGTACATAAATTGTACGGTGACAGTTATTTTGTATAGTAAAAGTCTATTTTGTATAGTGACTGTCTATTGTATATAAATTGTTCGTGATGGTTTATTTAATATATTCTTTTATATAGCAATAGTCTATTTTATATAGTAAAGACTATGCATTTTTCAAATTAATGATGCAACCATGTTTTGCACACGTTGATGCTCTACAACAGAGTTCAACTAAGTTAATATATATTATTTTAATACTGTCACGATCTAAATTTTCACCCTTTGGGCCGTGACTGCACCTAACGTTGAACCCGCTAGGCCAGCCAACGTATAACTTGCAATAGTAATTTAAAATCATTTAATACTGAACGAAACGATGGTTCGTCACTTTCCACAAATTCCCAACAAAATCCTGTAAGCATTGCTTAATAAAAATAACGAAACTTTTAAAAATACGAAGAATAAATACATGACAATCATGAAATAACGTAAAACTTCCCACACTAGTAACTCTCAAAACTTTACTGAGCCTTCCAAATCCCTTCAATTGTTTCACAGCAGAGAAATAATAATAATATCTTAGAAAAGCTCAAAATGAAATGATAAGACATCTACAACGAACAATCCCCAAAACCGGGGTGTCACAATCCCACAGACTAACTACTGGAATACTAAATACAAGTCTGAAAATAAAAATACTACATTGTCTTGGAAATAAGAAGAAAGACAATGAAACGGTAAAGGAGAGAAGCCTCGGGATCCACGAACGCCAGTGTATACCTCGAAGCTCTGACGTGGACTGAAGGTATCTCCCTCAGAACGCTCCACGGGGTCCGGTAGCAGGGTCTGCACAACACAAGGAAGTGCAGTGTAGTATCAGTACAACCGACCCCATGTACTGAGTAAGTGCCAAGCCTAACCTCGGCCGAAGTAGTGACGAGGCTAGACTTGACATTAACGATAACCTGTCCTATTCTACAGCAGGTAAAAGGAAATAACACAAGGCAGGTGATAAACAGGCAAGTAGGGGATACAAGAGCA
>MDKH01172530.1:0-15105 GCA_005239495.1 Nicotiana undulata | reverse complement strand
TATATATAACGTTGCGGCGTGCAGCCCGATCCATAACTATCCTCACAGTCCGGCCCTCGGCCTCACTCAATCAACCTCTCAAGCCACTAGGGAAACTCAGAACAAATCACAGGGACTCAGCCCCAAAATATCTTTCATTATTTAAAAAACAGAGTGATAAATAAGAATAAACAGTGAACAAGTATAAATCATGACTGAGATTATATTTTCTATCAAACAGTGTGAGGACAGTTGTAAAAATACCCCTGAGGGTCCAATAGGTCGGCACAAGGCCCCAAACATGGCAGACAACCCAAAATGTAGTATCAATCTCTAAAATACAGAATATCATATGATTTCAAATCAAATACGCGGCTTAATAGTCGCTACGGGACGGACCAAGTCACAATCCCTACCGGTGCACGCCCACACGCCCCTCACCTAGCATGTACGTCACCTCATTTATCAAAATAATGCAAAATACCGGGTTTTCATACCCTCAGGTCTAGATTTACAATCGTTACTTACCTCAAACCGGATAAAAACTACTTCGCGATGCCTTTGCCTCTTGACTCGGCTTCCAATTGCTCCAAATCCCAATCACTCTACTGAATATCCCCTCCAAATTTGTCTTCTCCCGAGCTCTCTAATGAATTTTGAAGTTATGTCCTAAAACCCTCGTTTTTGAATTAAAACATTCTGCCCAGGTATTTTATTCATCGCGATCGCGAATCACACTTAACACTGCCCAAAAACCAACCTTACGCGATCAAAGACAAGCCCACTGATCACGATTCAATGCCACTCAACCCCATAAGATCGCAACCCCCTTCACGCGATCGCAAAGCACAATCGCCTCAGCCTCACTCGCTCCCCTATCTTCTACGCGAACGCGAACCTGACCACGCGTTCGCAAATCACAAAGGCCACTCTCTCACGCGATCGCGACCTTCCCTACGCGATCGCATAGAACAACTCACTGCAGCTCCCAGCTAATCCTACGCGATCGTGAACATACCCATGCGTTCGCGTATAAGAAAACCAGAAGCCTTCACACCAGAAAATCTGCCACTTCCTAAGTCCAAGAATTGATCCGCTAACCACCCGAAACACACCCGCTAACGCCAAAACACCAAATCAACCTCGGATTCAAGTCTAAGAACTTAGAAACTTCCAAATTTTGCCAACGATGTCGAAACCACCCAAACCACGTTCGAACTACATGAAAATTTGCACACACCTCCAAAATGACACTACGAACCTGTTCTAACTTTCGGAATTACATTCCGACCCCGATAGCTAATTTTCCACTGCCGACTGGAAATTGCCAAAAATCCAATTTCGCCAAGTCAAGCCTAATTCTACTCTGGACCTCCGAACAACATTACGAACACGCTCCTTAGTCCCAAATCACCTAACGAAGCTATCCGAGCCATAAAAACCACATTCCGAAATCATTTACCTATAAGTCAACTTCCAGTTGCCTTTTCCAACTATTAAGCCAACTTAAGAGACTAAGTGTCTCATTTCTCACCACGACCACTCCGAACCTGAGCCAACTGATCTAACACAACATAAATGATTTAAACAACACAAAACAAAGCAGGAACATGGAGAACGAGGATAATCTCATAGAATGACCGGCCGGGTTGTTACATTCTCCACCTCTTAAACAAACGTTCGTCCTCGAACGGGTCTAGAAACATACCTCGAGTCTCAAATAAGTGAGGATATCTGCTCCGCATCTTCCGCTCGGTCTCCCAGGTGGCCTTCTCTACCGACTTCCCTCTCCGCTGCACCTTAACTGAAGCTATATCCTTAGACCTCAACCTTCTGACCTGACGACCCAAAATGGTTACTGGCTCTACCTCATAAGACATATCACCCTCTAGCTGAACCCAAGCTGAATTCCAAAATATGAGACGGGTCACCAACATACTTCTGGAGCATGGAAACATGAAATACCGGATACACACTCGACAAGATAGGTGGCAACGCAAGTCTATAAGCCACCTCTCCAATCCTCTGAAGTACCTCAAAAGGCCCAATTAACCGGGGACTCAACTTGCCCCTCTTCCTGAACCACATAACACCCTTCATGGGTGACACCTTCAGTAGGACCTTCTCCCCAACAATGAAAGATACATCCCGGACCTTCTGGTCCGCATAACTCTTCTGCCTAGACTGGGCCGTGCGAAGCCGCTCCTGAATCAACTTCACCTTATCTAACGTATCCTGTACCAAATCTGTACCCAAGAGCCTAACCTCACCCGGCTCAAACTAACCGACCATAGATCTACACCTCCTCCCGTACAAAGCCTCATATAGGGCCATCTAAATACTCGACTAATAACTATTATTATATGCAAACTCCGCGAGTGGCAGAAACTGGTCCCATGAACCCCTAAAATCAATAACACAAGCGCGCTACATGTCCTCTAGTATCTGAATAGTGCGCTCGGACTGAGCACCCAACTCTATCTGCACGACCCTCCAAAACTACGATGTGAACTAGGTACCTTTGTCAGAAATGATAGAAACTGGAACACCATGCATCTGAACAATCTTCCGGATATAAATCTTAGCCAACCGCTCTGAGGTATAAGTAGTACCAATAGGAATGAAGTGCGCGGACTTAGTCAGCCAATCCACAATAACCCATATAGCATCGAACCTCCTTGAAGTCTGTGGGAGCCCAACTACAAAGTCCATGGTTATAACGACCCGGTCGGTCGTTCAATTTACACCGCTATTCCTGTTTCTGCATTCTTATGCATTGTTTAGTTGTTTATGATGTGTTGGATTCGGGTGGTTCGGGTTCAGAGTGGTTGTAATGGGAATTGAGACACTTAGTCTCTTAAAGTAGCCTTATAGTTGGAAAAGTCAACTAAGAGTTGACTTATTGGTAAACAACCTCGGAATATGTATTTTATGGCTCATATAGCTTCGGTAGGTGATTCGGGACTTAGGAGTGTGTTCGGAATGTAATTTTGATGTCCGGTGTAGAATTAGGCTTGAATTGGCGAAAGTTAGTTTTTAGCAAATTCTGGTCGGAAGTGGAAAATAGACTATCAGGGTCGGAATGGAATTCTGAAAGTTGGAACAGGTTTGAAATGTCATTTTGGATATGCGTGCAAAAGTTCAGGTCAATCGGAGGTGTTTTGGACGATTTCGGCGTTGTTGGTCGAATTTAGGAATTTCAAAGTTCATAGGCTTGAATTCGATGTTATTTTGGTGTTTTTGCGTTGTTTTTGGTATTTCAAAGGCTCTACTGAGCTTGAGTGAGGTTATGGGATGTGTTTGTATGTTTGGTTGGGGTCCCGAGGGCCTCGGGATGGTTCGAGTGATCAACGCAAAGTTTGGAAAATTAGTTGCTTCTGAAGTTTTGCTGTTGCTGTCATTTCCGCACCTGCGGATATTGGACCGCAGGTGCGAGCCGCTGAAGCGAAAAGGGGGATCGCAGGTGCGGTATTAGACCACCAGGGGAAGAACCGCAGAAGCGGTTAGTTGGACGCATCTGCGGGACCGCAGGTGCAGCGCCTGGTCCGCAGATGCGAGTTTGGCCCAGTTAATAAGAAACCGGGTGCGGTATATTGACCGCTGAAGCGGTCTGCAAGTGCGAGATTTAGGACTGCAGGTGCGAAAGACCTAGGCAGAAGGTATATAAGTTGGACTTAGCGAATTTTGGTTTCTTTTCACCATTCTCATATGGGTTTGAAGCTCTTGGAGGGTTTTGAAAGAGGGAAAGTAATAGTTCTTAATTGAGGTAAGGTTTTTGGACTCTAAACTCGTTTATATGTGATTAAAAGTCTAATTAGTGGTGAAAATTTGGGGAAAATCAGTGCAAAGATGGGTAATTAGGGCTTGAGATTATGAGACCTTAAAATGGGGATTTGAGGGGTCATTTAAACTCCGATTTAAGTTTCTTGGCATATATAGACTCGTGAGGGGATGAGGATCATTATGGTGTAAATTTTATCGAGTTCCAAGACGTGGGCTTGGGGGCCGGGTTTGGTCAATTTCGGGAATTGTGCCTAACTTTGACAGTTTTCGATTAAGTTTCGTTTCCCTAGCACAATTTGATGTTGTAAATCTGATTTCGATAGACTCCGAGCATTTGGGAGCCGATTCGAGGGGCAAGAGTATAGCGGAGTAGCTTTTCGGATTTGTTTGAGGTAAGTAATGACTTTAATCTTTTCCTGAGGGCATGAAACCCCGGACTTAGCATCTTTTCACTATTTTGAAGTGACACACACACTGTATGATGAGTGTGTGGCGTGTACCGATTGGGGAATTTGAAATTGGTTCTTCCCGATGCAACTATTGAGTTGCGTAACCGCTTTTAAATCACATGATAAATAGTATTTTTGTGCTTTTGATATATTTGGGTTGTATGCCATGTTTGGGGTCTTGTGCCGACTTGTTTAGACCCCTTGGAGGCTATTTACTGTTTTTTTCCTCACTATGTTAACTTATGATTTATACTCAGTTATATTATGCTTAACTAATTTCAAAACTCAGTCTTATTTTCACTATCTTGAGATATAAAATGATATTTTGGGTCGAGTACCCCGTTTTACTAATAGACCGAGTGGCTTTTGAGATGTTTATGACTGAGTGAGGCCGAGGGCCTGATTGTGAGGATATGATATTGGATCGGGCTGCACACCGCAACATATTTATGATAGGCCGAGTGCTTGAGAGTGATTTGATGCCATGGTTTTGCTTGATTTTAGCGCTTGGGTTATAGGAGCCCCTCCGGAGTTTGTACACCCCCAGTGAACGCATGTACCTACTGAGTGAGAGTGCCGAGTGATGAGTGATTGGGAGGCATGAGTGATAGTGAGGTTGCCCAAGGGGCTGATGTTGAGTGATTGTGAAGTATGCTTAGTGACTGATTCTGAGTGGTGATTGCCCGAGGGATGATACTTGTTTTACCTGAGTGACTATTTACGATTCATTTCATCTTTAAAGTAATACTTCTTGGGTATTTTACTGAAGTCATTGGAAATTATAATTTTTCAAAAGAGTTTTACTAAAGTTGGCTTTTAAGGCGTACTGATTTGTTGTATACACTTTTGGAAAGAAAGGTTGTTTTATTGTGACTTGATGATTTGATTCTGTGTGTTTCTTACTGCTCTAGACCTGATTTATTTTCATTACTACTGAGTTGGCGTACTCATCATTACTCCCTGCACCTCTGTGTGCAGATTCAGGTGTTGATACCGGCGTTAGCCATCTTATTACTCACGTAGCCGGAGTCAGGACATCGAGGTAGATGTCAGCGTTCGCTTCATCTCTGTCTTCCCCTTTCTTGTTTTGTACTTAGTTCTTCGTTTCGAGAGTTATGTATTGTGACAGTAGTATTCTTGGTAGTATTATTAGATGCCTATGACCTGTTGGCTCCGAATCTTGGGTATAGGTGTAGACTGTTTAGTTTTGTTTATTTGGCTTAAAAATTTAGAGATTTATATATATTTTATGATATGTTGATAATGATTTTGGGAAATTTCGAAAAGAAAAATGTAATTATGTGATTGTTGGCTAGCCTAGTTCCATGATAGGCGCCATCATGAACGGTTTAGGATTTGGGATCGTGACAAGTTGGTATCAGAGCACTAGGTTACATAGGACTCAACGGTCATGAACATGTTTAGTAGAGTTTGGCGGATCAGTACGGAGACGTTTGTACTTATCTTCGAGAGGCTACGGAACCCTTAGGAAAAATATCACATTCTTGAATTCTTGTCGTGCGTATCCACTTATTCGGCCAAGAGCCTAACTCTTGAAATTCCTTTCATGTATTCGAATGCGCATGGGAGCGCTCGGTATCAGTTGTGCATTGACGGCTTGTGATTTCCATGAGTGAGATGTGATTTTTAGCATATTGATAATGGGCTAGTTTGGAGGACTTGAGGCTGGATTTTGTTTGTGGCTCGAGTGCTGAGATTTTTGTTTTTGTGAGCACTGCATCTGGGGACTTATATGTCCGTTTGTGTCCTTATTGATGGGACTTTTTGACTATATGGCTACATGGTGAATGTGCTTTGATGGTTAGATGTGTTCAGGTTGTTTGATTGTGACAAAATGAATTGGCAGGAGATGTAGCAAGAACCATTGAGTATTTGACTTCTGTCTTGGGTTAGAACATGGCCTCGAGTTGTGAGTATATTGAAGGACTTCTCGTGTAGTTAGTTGTGGAGTGAAGTGGATTTTCCAGTTGTGTTCTGAGTTCCTGCTGATGTTTTGGGGCTGACCAATGCCCCAACAGGGTTCATGTATTTAATTAACGGTGTATTCAGCCGTGTTATAACCCCCTTTGTTATTATATTCATTGATGGCATCCTGGCGTACTCACGTAGCCAGGGGTAGCATACTCAACATTTGAGGATGGTATTATAAGGATTTAGGGAGGAGAAGCTCTATGCAAGGTTCTCCAAGTGTGAATTTTGGCTCAGTTCAGTAGCATTATTGGGGTACATGGTGTCCAGTGAGGGTATCCATGTGGTCAGACGAGTGTGGGGTAGAGCTTCTAGAAGCTCAAGATTTCTTTGACCACAACTCCAGTGTTAGTTCTGCCATCGGCTTCAGGTTCTTATACCGCGTATCTTGATGCCCCGGGGATAGGCCTTGGTTGTGTTTAAAGGTAGAAGGGTGTAGTGATTGCATGATAGTTATGATCTTTGTAAGGGTATAGACGTGATATCAGTTGAGGCTAAACAGGCGGGGTTATCTCCCGCGGGGTGTTCTGAGGTTCTGCGACCCTTAGGTGGTCTTGTAGCAAGTCCTCTTTATCGGTAATTGATATATGTTGCAATTTGAGTTAGGTCGTTTGTGAGAGCTGGCATTGGTCGTTTCAATGATGAATGTGAGATTTGCATACGATTTGAGATACTAGACGGTTTGTGTCGCATGAGCTTATGAAGGATTTAGTTGAATCTCACCACAGTATGGTGGCAATGATAGCGTGTGGGCATCGTGAGTTATTGTTTGTCTTGATCTTTGGCTTCGAGCCAAGTGGGGGAGTCCGCTAATGATAAGTTGATTACACGATTGCGTGTTGTATTGGTTTTGGTTCGAGGTACATTGGTGAATCGGTTATGACCTGCATAGGTGGAGTATGAAAATAACTCGAGTAATGGGAATTCTTCGATACAGGTTGAATGTACTCTATGGGTAAATGGAATTTATTGAATGATTGAGTTGTATTGGTAAGTGTAGTGTGTGCAGTGTATGAGTTGCTTGTTTCTTCAATTGTGTGGATTACTTTCTTAGTATGTGGTTTGCAAGCGGGGTTAGGTCATTCTGTTTACTTGGTCAGTGTAATTGAAATTTGTGGAGACTGAATGGCGTTCGAGAATGGATTTGACGGATTCAAGGTTATATGTGACGATTGAGGATCTTCAAGGTGTGAATTGGGCTAGAACTGAGATTTACATTGGAGGGTGTAAAACATTTTCATAGATTCTTCATATCAGTACCAGGAAGGTGGAGGTAATGGCTTTAGTTTTGCAGGAAGTCTCTTCGGGGTAAGTAATCCTAATGTGGTGTTGTTGGGAATAATTGAGAGAGTATTCATCGACTTATGAGCCTTAGACGATATACTTTTATGCTCAGGTTTCATGTGGTGAGTTTGGATTGAGAATTTCGGTATTATGACAGGAAGAAGTATCAATTCGAAGGTAAGTCAGAAGGAACTTAAATAAATAGGACAGTTGGTAGTAGGTAGGATCGACATGATAAGGGATATGATTAGTTCTTTGGGTGTTTATGAGGTAATGAGTTGTTACATGTGCTTCTTATCAATTCTCTTGGGATTTGGTGGCACACGTAGCTTGATTGAGTTAAGAAGGATTCAGTCATGACGGTTAGGTTGTACAAATGTGATTCAGAGAGTTATTGATGGTTTCTACCACGGTTAGAGATGTATGTTTTTCTTCTGGCATGAGGGGCATGTGATGTATAATGATTTGCTTCTAAATGGGATCAAATGGAAAGTTCCTGGTTAGTTGGGTATGTAATTTCTTGTGGCTCGGAAGGAATTATGAAGTTTCCATAATTATCATAGGAAGGCATGGTGTAGGCGGCATATTGTGTAGGGTTTAGATTTGCATGTGTGAGGTTACAGTTCATATATAGAGGGAAGGCCATAAATTCTTAGGCAGCACGAGCAGTTCAAGATGACTAGGTAGATGGTATCATTAATTGGTGTGACTGGATGAGGGTATACATTCAAAATTGGCAATGCGTTTAGGGCAATGTGTTTGAGTAAGGGTGCTTCATTGGTGTTACGATGCTCTTTTGTTGGGTAACTGCTGATATTCAAGGTTTCTTGGTGTCACGAAAGAATTTTAGGGGTATCCCTCGTGGAATGATTGAGTATCAGGGATGAGTTATATATGCGAGAGGTGGAGTGGAGAACATATATGGTAATTTGTGCGCTTCTTGGTCTTCGAGGCTGGGAGTTTTCATAAATAGGTTATTTTGTGGTTGTGAACTATGAGGATGAAAGCAAAGCTAGTCAGGTGTTAGTATATGCCATGATTCAGACATTATAAACTTTCGGAGAGTTATCTACCTGTTATGGGTGACCAGAGTTGACTTAGAGTTATTGGTAGGCCAGTATGGGTGTGTGTTCTGCACCGAGTCAGAATTGTTGACTCAGAATTGCTATTGTTGAGGGATGTACCATTCGATTGTCATTGCGCGTATTCGTGTTTTGGAGTGATCTATGAGTTACCTTTTGGTGTTTCTAGGAGTTGCGATTGTCGATTATATGTGCATAGGGTGCGGTTCTATCTGGGCTTTATGGTGATACTTTAAGGTAAGTAATTGGGTGTTGCAGGGTGGAGACGTATTGGTTATGTTCTTGTTGGTTCGGGTGGCATGGTATCGTCCGATTTCCCCATGGTTATGAAAATGCACTTTGAGTACTTGATGTCTAATTTCACATGGTTACTGATTCTGAGCAAGGTGGCTTGAAGTATTTCATGTGAACCAGCGTTTGGATGGGATTACGCATTGTAGGCGGAGTTATGTAGAGGTATGCTCCTTGGTGTCAGATTCGTGTGTTCTGATTTTACGGTGTGTGCCAGGCTTTTAGCATGATGATGTGATGGTAATTGTTAATGGCATGATAGTCCTCTCATGTGAATCTTCTATTTTATGAATTGAGATTTTGGGATGTGGTTATTGAGTGCACGAGTTGCACAAGTTATGGATATGGATGATATTGATAGTGATCGGATGAATGGTTGCTGGCTTCTACGTGTTCTTTCATCATCGGTAGTATATGGAAGTGTTAGAGCGAGGCATTGCTTGATAGGAGGATATGTACCGGTATTGGGTTGTTTTGAGAAGCAATTGTGATTAGCAGTCATCGCTATGGGTGGTTGAGTCATGCGTATATTATGTGATTTCATCTTGGGTTACGGATATGGTTTGATACAGCGTGTTCAGACTATTTCAGCTTATAGTCGTGGAAATTTGATCTTGTAAATTATTTCAGAAGTAGAAATTTGGTTCTAAGGTTTATGGGTCAGGATTGGAGTTCGGAATTTCAACTGTGTGGTGCTCTTGGACCTATATGGGATAGGGTTACGTGGGATCACCTCCGAATATGTGCATGGTAGGTTACACGGCAATTTTTGGTGGTGTTTGGAACAATTCTAGGCACATTCGAGGACGAACGTATGTTTAAGTGGGGGAGAATGTAACGACCCGGTCGGTCGTTCCATAGAATTTGCACAGTTGTTCCTGTTATCTCCTTGTTATGCATTGTTTAGTTGTTTATGATGTGTTAGGGTCGGGTGGTTCGGGTTCGGAGTGGTTGTAATGAGAATTGAGACACTTAGTCTCTTAAAGTAGCCTTATAGTTGGAAAAGTCAACTGAGAGTTGACTTATTGGTAAACAACCTCGGAATGCGGATTTTATGGCTCGAATAGCTTTTTAAGTGATTCAGGACTTGTGAGTGTGTTCGGCATGTAATTTTGATGTCCAGTGTAGAATTAGGCTTGAATTGGCGAAAGTTAGTTTTTGGCGAATTTTGGTCGGCAGTGGAAAATAGGCTATCAGGGTCGGAATAGAATTCCGCAAGTTGGAACAAGTTTGAAATGTCATTTTGGATATGCTTGCAAAATTTCAGGTCAATCGGAGGTGTTTTGGACGATTTCGGCGTTAATGGTGGAATTTAGGAATTTCAAAGTTCATAGGCTTGAATTCGATGTAATTTTGGTGTTTTTGCGTCGTTTTTGGTGTTTCAAAGGCTCTACTAAGCTTGAGTGAGGTTATGGGATGTGTTTGTATGTTTGGTTGGGGTCCCGAGATGGTTTCGAGTGATCAACGCGAAGTTTGGAAGTTTAGTTGTTGCTGAAGTTTTGCTGCTGCTGTCATTTCCGCACTTGCGGATATTGTACCGCATGTGTGAGCCGCAGAAGCGACAAGGGGGATCGCAGGTGCGGTGTTAGGCCATCAGGGGAAGAACCGCAGAAGTGGTTAGTTGGACGCATCTGCGGGACCGCAGGTGCGGCGCCTAGTCCACAAATGCGAGTTTGGCCTAGTTAGTGAGAAACCACAGGTGTAGTATATTGACCGCAGAAGCGGTCCGCAGGTGCGAAATGCCTGGGCAGAAGGTATATAAGTTGGACTTAGCGAATTTTGGTTTCGTTTCACCATTCTCATATGGGTTTGAAGCTCTTGGAGGGTTTTGAAAGATGGAAAGTAATAGTTCTTCATTGAGTTAAGGTTTTTGGACTCTAAACTCGTTTATATATGATTAAAGGTCTAATTAGTGGTGAACCTTTGTGGAAAATCAGTGCAAAAATGGGTAATTAGGGCTTGAGATTATGATACCATAAAATGAGGATTTGATGGGTCATTTGAACTCCAATTTCAGTGTTCTTGGCATGTATAGACTCGTGAGGGGATGAGGATCATTATGGTATAAATTTTATCGAGTTTCGAGACGTGGCCCTGGGGGTTGGGTTTGGCCAATTTCAGAAATTGTGTCCTAACTTTGATAATTTTTGATTGGGTTTCGTTTCCCTAACATAATTTGATGTTGTAAATATGATTTTGATAGACTCGAAGCATTTGGGAGCCGATTCGAGGGACAAGAGTATAGCGGAGTAGCTTTTCGAGCTAGTTTGAGGTAAGTAATGACTTTAAATCTTGTCCTGAGGGTATGAAACCCCGGACTTTGCATCTTTTCATTGTTTTGAAGGGATGCACACACTGTATGATGAGTGTATGGCGTGTACCGATTGGGGAATTTGAAATTGGTTCTTCCCTAGGAAACTATTGAGTTGCGTAACCGATTTTAAATCACATGATAAATAGTATTTTTATGCTTTTGATATATTTGGGTTGTATGCCATGTTTGGGGCCTTGTGCCGACCTGTTTAGACCCCTTGGGGGTTGTTTACTGTTTTTATCCTCACTGTGTTAACTTATGATTTACACTCAGTCATATTATACTTAACCGATTTCAAAACTCAGTCTTATTTACACTATCTTGAGATATAAAAAGATATTTTGGGTCGAGTACCCCGTTTTACTGATAGCCTGAGTGGCTTTTGAGATGTTTTCTGACTGAGTGAGGCTGAGGGCCTGATTGTGAGGATATGATATTGGATCGGGCTGCACGCCGCAACATGTTTCTAACTGAGTGAGGCCGAGGGACTGATTGTGAGGATATGATATTGGATCGGGCTGCACGTCGTAGCATGTTTATGATAGGCCGAGTGCCTGAGAGTGATTTGATGCCATGATTTGGCTTGATTTTAGCGCTTGGGATGTAGGATCCCTTTTGAAGTCTGTACACCCTCAGTGAGCGCATGTACCTACTGAGTGCGAGTGCCAAGTGACGAGTGATTGGGAGGCATGAGTGACAGTGAGGTTGATCAAGGGGCTGATGCTGAGTGATTGTGAGGTATGCTGAGTGACTGATTCTCAGTGGTGATTGCCCGAGGGGTGGTTTATGATACTTGTTTTAGCTGAGTGACTATTCACGATTCATTTCATCTTTAAACTAATACTTCTTAGGTATTTTAGTGAAGTCATAGGAAATTACAATTTTTCAAAAGAGTTTTACTGAAATGGCTTTTAAGGTGTACTGATTTGTTGTATACACTGTTGGAAAGAAAGGTTGTTTTATTGTGACTTGATGATTTGATTTTGTGTGTTTCTTACTACTCAAGACCTGATTTATTTTCATGACTACTGAGTTGGCGTACTCATCATTACTCCCTGCACCTTTGTGTGCAGATTCAGGTGTTGATACCTGCGTTAGCCATCTTATTACTCACAGATCCGGAGTCGGGACATCGAGGTAGCTGTCAGCGTCCGCAGCATCTCTGTCTTCCCCTTTCTTGTTTTGTACTTAGTTCTTCGTTCCGAGAGTTATGTATTGTGACAATAGTATTCTTGGTAGTATTCTTAAATGCTCATGACCTGTTGGCTCCAGATCTTGGAGATGGGTGTAGACTGTTTAGCTTTGTTTGTTTGGCTTAAAAATTTAGAGATTTATATATGTTTTATGATATGTTGATAATGATTTTGGTAAATTTTGAAAAGAAAAATGTAATTATGTAATTGTTTGGCTAGCCTAGTTCCATGATAGGCGCCATCACGACCGGTTTAGGATTTGGGGTCGTGACAATGGTGACCCGATCCCACTTCCACTCCGGAATATCTAACCTCTGATGCAATCCACCTGGTCTTTGGTGCTCATACTTGACCTGCTGATAGTTGAGGCACCGAGCAACGAATCCAACAATGTCCTTCTTCATCCGTCTCCACCAATAGTGCTGCCTCAGATCCTGATACATCTTCGCGGCACCCGGATGGATGGAATATCGCGAGCTGTGGGCCTCCTCAAGAATCAACTCCCCAAGCCCATCGACATTTGGCACACATATCCGACCCCGCATCCTCATAAAACCATCATCACCAATAACAACATCTCTGGCACCACCTCGCCGAACCCTATCCCAAAGAACGAGCAAGAGTGGGTCATCATACTGGATCTCTCTGATACAACCATAAAGAGAAGACCTAGAGGCTACACAAGCCAAAACCCAACGGGGCTTTGATAAATGCAATCTCACAATGACCTGTAAGGCTTGAACATCAAGTGATAAAGGTCTCTCTGCCACTGGAAGATATTCTAGACTCCCCAAACTCTCTGCTCTGCGACTCAAGGCATCGGCCACTGCATTAGCCTTCCCCGGGTGGTATAGAATAGTGATATCATATTCCTTGAGAAGCTCCAACCATGTCCTCTGACGCTAATTCAGATCCTTCTGCTTAAACATATGCTGCAGACTACGATGATCATTAAAAACCTTACAATGCACCCCATACAAATAATGACGCCAAATCTTCAAGGTAAGAACAATGGCTGCTAGCTCGAGATCATACACCGGATAATTATTCTCATGAGTCTTCAACTGGAGCGAGGCGTAGGCAATCACCCTACCCTCCTGCATCAATACACAACCAATTCTTATCCTCGAGGCATCAAAATACACGATATAAGAACCTGAAGCTGATGGCAATACTAACACTGGGGTTGAGGTCAAAGCAGGCTTGAGCTTTTGAAATATCTCCTTACACTCGTCCAACCACCTGAATGGATCGCCCTTCTGGGTCAATTTGGTCAAGGGAGACGCAATAGAAGAAAACCCCTCCACAAAGCGACGGTAGTACCTCGCCAAACTAAGGATGCTCCTAATCTCTGTAGCTGAGGACGGTCTGGGCCAACTCTGCACCACCTCAATCTTCTTCAGATCAACTTGAATACCCTCGCTGGACACTACGTTCCCCAAGAAAGCCACTGAGCCAAACCAAAACTCACACTTGGAGAGCTTTGCATAAAGCTTCTTCTCCCTCAATCTCTGCAATACAACTCTCAAATGCTGAGCGTGCTCCTCCTAGCTACGCGAATACACCAGGATGTCATCAATGAACACAATAATAAAAGAGTCCAAATATGGCTGAAACACGTTGTTCATCAGATGCATGAATGCTGCTGGGGCGTTGGTCAACCCAAAAGACATCACCAAAAACTCATAATGACCATAACGAGTACTGAAAGCAGTCTTAGGAATATCTGAATCCCGGATCTTCAGCTGATGATACCCAGATCTCAAGTCAATCTTAGAGAACACCCTGGATCACTGAAGCTGGTCAAACAAATCATCAATACGAGGCAAATGATACTTATTCTTGACTGTAACCTTGTTCAACTGCCTGTAGTTAATACACATTCTCATGGAACCATCTTTCTTCTTCACAAATAACATCGGTGCACCCCCAGGTGACACACTAGGCCGAGTGAACCCCTTATCTAGGAGTTCCTGAAGCTGCTCTTTCAATTCCTTCAATTCCTCCGGTGCCATACAATACGGTGGAATAGAAATAGGCTGGGTGCCTGACACCAAATCAATACCAAATTCAATATCCCTGTCAGGCGTCATGCCCGACAGGTCTGCATGGAACACATCCGGAAAGTCACGGACCATAGGAACATAATCAATAGTGGGAGTCTCAACACTGACATCCCTCACAAAATCCAAATAAGATAAACACCCTTTCTCTACCATACATTGGGCCTTCATATATGAAATCACCCTACTAGGCACATACTCAATAGAACCTCTCCACTCGACTCTCGTAAATCCCGACATTGCTAAGGTCAAGGTCTTAGCATGACAATCTAGAACAACATGACACAGAGATAGCCAATCCATGCTCAATATCGTATCAAAATCAACCATGCTAACGAACAACAGATCCACTCGGATCTCCAGACCCCCAATAGATATCACACATGACTGGTACACATGGTCCACAATAATAGTATCACCAACCAGAGCGACACATGAACAGATGTAACTAGGGACTCACGGGGCATATCCAGAAAATGGGCAAAATATGATGAAACATAGGAATACGTGGAACTAGGAATACGCTCAAATTACACTTCTAAAATAGTGTAAAGCGGTCGAAGTCAAATATAATAACCCAACAAGGTTGGGGTCGAATCCCACAGGGATCGACCCCAGGGAATAGGTGTGAAAATATCACTATGTTAGTGTGGTTCTTAACTCTAATCAAAGTTCTAT